>JARQOD010003294.1:0-66699 GCA_033576555.1 Oophaga sylvatica | reverse complement strand
TAAAATCCCCAGCGCTGCGGCCGGTATTAAAAGACTGTCAAGGCCCATGGATTTTGTCCCTCAACAGCCTGATAATACCAGGCTACAGCAGCCCCACATTTGGCGCATCAAAAGATGTGCATTGTGGCACTTTACCGGCTCTTCCCACTTGCCTGTAGCGGTGGCAAGCGGGGTAATAAGGGGTTAATGTCACCGTTGATTGCACGGTGACAATAAGCCCGGTTAATAATGGAGAGGTGTTCAATAAGACACCGATCCATTAATAATCCCAAAGTTTTTAAATGTTAAAAAAAAGACAAAGCAAGAAAAAATTTATTTTTAATGAATAAAAGAGACAACACAGTTTCATTTCTTTTATTACTCTCTCATTCCTGCGACGCATCGATCTCCTGTAAAAAAAGGAAAAAAACAAACCAACAGTATACCACCTGTCCGACGCAGTCCATAACGACAGTCCCACGACGATCCAACTCTGTACATCGCAATGACAGGCAGAGCCTTCATCGCGACGCAGCACAGCTGATTACTGCTTCCCCGGCGGTGACGTTATCGGACTGACTGCTTTACCGGCCGGGATTACCAGCAGTCACTGCAGTTATCGCGAGAAACTGCATGTGACCGCCGGGGAAAGAAGATTTGGGCCATCAGCAGTCCAGCCCGTGACCGCCGGAGATCTTCTGCAGGTAAGTGCCGCTGACTCCTGACAGACCCGACCGACGGACACTGACGTGACAGTGACAATCCGATTCGGTATCCGATATGACGAAAATATCGGAATCGGAATCGAATTCCGATACAGCAATATCGGCCGATACCCGATATTTGCAAGTTATCGGAAAGCTCAACCCTATCAGGATCCTTTGGCAATTCCACGACTCAGTTCTGGGTGGACATCTGGGATCTCGGCTACCGGAGGGCCATCGCTAGGATATTCTGGTGGTCTTCTTTAGTCTCTGATGTTGGGGAATTTGTGTTGCTTGTGGGGTATGTGCCCGTGCGAAAACCCCCCCATAACTGGCCGGCCGGGGAATGGTGCCACTGGCCAATTCCTGATAGACCATGGACCCATTTGTCCATGGATTTTATCACTAACCTTCCTCCTTCCAAGGGTAACACCGTCATTTGGGTAGTGGTGGACAGTTTAGTAAACAGGCACATTTTGTACCCTGGCGGCTTTACTAATGCGGAAAACGTTGTCCAGATTGTTTGTTGAGCAGTGGTGGCGGTTGCATGGGGTACCCTTGAATGTGGGTCTGATAGGGGGTACAATTTGTTTCCAGATTTTGGAGGGCATTTTGTAAGAGGTTGGGTATTGGTCTGTCTTTTTCATCCGCTTATCATCCAGAGACTATTGGCAGACTGAGCGGACCCATCAGTCTCTAGAGCAAATCCTGCGTTGCCTGACCTCAGCCCGACAGGATGATTGGTGTACTTCGTTACTTTGGCTGAGTTTGCGTTTAACAACCGCATTAACCAGTCTACGGGCACATCTCCTTTTTCTCAATTATGGTTTCATCCACATTTTGGGGAGTTCTCCCGTTTGGACTCTGGGTGTCCTGGGGCGGATAGACAATCCCGCGGTTGGGGGAGTTATGGCAGGAGGTCCAAAGGAACATTACTAAGGCTTCAGTCTAAATATAAGTTTTTTGCTGACAAAAAGAGGTCTGTGGGGCCGGTGTTCCAGGTTGGGGATAAGGTATGGTTATCTACTAGGAATATAAGGCTCAAGGTCCCCTCTGCGAAACTTGGACCTAAATTTATTGGTCCTTATGAAAATTACGGAAGCAGTTAACCGGTGGCATTTCGGTTGGTCTCCCTCCGTCTTACGGATTCCCAACGTTTTCCATAGGGCCCTTTTGAAAAACCTGTGGGGGTCCTGTAGGGAAGGACCGTTGTCTTCCCCACCACCGTTTTGGTAGACGGGCAGTCTGAGTTATGAGGTGGAACGAATTCTTGACTCTAGGTTTGTCCGTCGTGCTCTTCAGTATCTTATACATTGGAAAGGCTACGGTCCAGAGGAACGGTCGTGGGTTCCTGGCCGATCTGTTCATGCGGATCAGTTGGTCGGGCTTTCATGCCGGTGTCCTGAGAACCCGGGGGTCCGGTGGCCCCCGTTGAGAGGGGGTACTGTCATGACCCAGGCGGGGTTTTGGTCTTTGTCCGTCCTGGCCAGTCTGGGGTTAATGGTTTCAGCCTTCTCTGGCAGAGGGCAGCTATTTAGTTGCCAATTGACTAGGTCTGGTGTCAGTTATACTCCTGCCTCGGCTGAGTTAGTTGACCTCCTGTGTGCCTGTGCCTTGTGCCTGATCTTGTTGCTTGTTTGGTTTTGACCCGGTCCGTCTCTTCGTTGTGAGCTTGTCTACTGTCTTGGTACTGTGTATTTGCCCGTTCTGTTTTTCTGATCCCTTGGCTATGTTCTGGTTATTCTCTGCCTGCTCCTCTTGTACTGCGTTGTTCCCTCTGTGTATGACCTGGCTATCCTGACTATCCGTTTTGTCTATGCCCCTTGGTAACTCTGTCCCGTAGTTACCCTTCTAGGAGTTTTCCTTCTGCTCTTAGCTCTCTGGAGCTTAGGCCACGCCCATCAGCAGTCACGTGCTTAAGGTCCTTTGGCCTGAAACAATCTCTGTCTGTTACTGCCTTCTCTGAGAGACCTGTGGCGTGTTCGTGATACTAGGTTAACATAGTGGAAGCTGGGACCCAGTCAGACCTTGGGATGGAACATGTCCTCCCGACGCCGAGGATTGCGGGCCCTAGTTCAATCAAGGTTGCCCCCACAGTCTACAGCTCCTGCACCTCATCCTCCTCCTCTTCAGCCTCCATCTCCGAAATGACCACATCAGTCACAAGCTGGAAGCACTGCAGCACTGCCTCAGCCAAGCGGCAACAGGCTGTGCTGAAATTAATATGCTTAGTTGACAAACCACACAATGCTGAAGAGTTGTGGACACCTCTGAAAGAGCAGGAAGATCTGTGGCTGACACTGCTGAACCTACAGCCAGGCATGGTCGTGTGTGACAATGGCTGGAACCTGGTGGCGGCTCTGAGGCGAGGCAAGTTCACACACGTATAATGCCTGGCCCATGTGCTTAACCTCGTGGTTCAGCGGTTTCTCAAAACCTACCTGGAGCTGCCGGATCTGCTTGTCAAAGTACGCCGCCTGTGTGTGTGTGGCCATTTTAGAAAGTCAGCTACAACTTCCGCTGCCCTTGTCGTGCTTCAGCAGCTTTTGCAGCTTCCATCTCACTGACTGATGTGTGATGTGCCCCATGCGTTGGAACTCTACACTGCTGATGTTGTGAAGTATTTGTCTCCATACATAAGACCTCAGGAGGAGTGAACATGGATGTCAGACATATGTACCATCCTCCAAAGCTTTGAGGACTCCACCAAGATGGTGAGCAGCGATGGCGCCATAATTAGCGTCACCATCCTGCTTCTCTGTCTTCTGAAACGCTCTCTGCTCACAATCAAAGAGGATGCATTGCAGGCGGAGCACGATGAGATGGAGCAAGGAACCATACAGGGTGATTACACACAGCCCAGCCCCATCTCATCCCAATGTGGACTGGGTGACAATGAGGAAAAGGAGGAAGAACAGGAGTTAGATTCATGCACTATAGACGGTACTACCTGCACAACTGTCATACCGTCTGTTCAGAGTGGATGGCTTGAGGATGGGGAGGAGGATTAGAGCATGGTCAGTCATCCTCTTGGTGAGGACATGGAAGTCTTGCCTGTGAGCAGTCTGGCACGCATGGCTGAGTTTATGCTACGCTGTCTTTCCCGTGACCCGCGTGTTCTCCAAATCTTGGGTGTCGGTCATTACTGGTTGACTTCCACTGAAGAAGCTGCATGGCAGCGATACGCGTGGGTTTCTCCCACACCCCATTTGTTCACATTACTTGTCCCTCTTTTACATCTAGGGACTGCTATTGCTCTAATGCCTGTCCTCCCAGGGATACAAGAGTCAATCCTCAGCACTTTCATTTTGGGTATTGTATGCCCTATTTTCTTCCCATGACTGTCAGTCTAATATAGCTGGTCTGGCATACATCCTTGCTGTGTTCCATTCCAATCTTGGTATGTGACATTTTGCATATACCAGTAGTATTGGGGGTTATTTTTACAGCCTTAGATCAGCTGCATTATGTTTTACCACTTCATCTGGCGTTGACTGCATCGTTGTGGGGAAGCCCACTTATAGTGCTTAGTGTTCTTTGTTTGGCCTGCTTATTATATGTATTTATCTTTATTGTGTATTTTTTTATGCTTATGCCACTTAGTATACTGTTTTTTTGCCTGCCCTTTTGTACACCTGTATGGTACTTTACATGTTGATCTGCACTAATTGCAATATCACATCCCGGGAATGTATATATGTTTATAACTACAGTTGAGCGAAACAGGTCGGTCAGATTCAAAAATCGCTGACTTTCACCAAAGTCGGGTTTCATGAAACCAAACCCGACCATGGCGCGAGGTCGGTCACGTGTTCGGCAACCATTTTGCCGAATTCGATTTTCCCATACTACTTTAATGGCCTTTCTTGGCCAATGAGCAAGGACGCAGGCTGTGGGCAACGCGATGACATGGGTAGCGGCCAGCACCATCTTAGAGAAGGGCATTGCAGCGATTGGCTGGCTTTGTGTGGCATCACAGTGCATATAAAATCCCTCAGCGCCGACCTCCATTTTACTTCTGCCGATCTTAGTGTAGGTTGCTGACGCTGATTCTCAGCAGGGAGAGTGTTAGGCAGGCCCCAAAAAACAAAAACTGTGCTTGTGCTGATAGCGATTAGCTGTACAGTTACTGTGCAGTGACAGGGGAGGATTTTGGTGTGTGCAGCAACGCTGGTTCTTAGGCTGCTGCCAGTGACAGGCTAGAAATTGATTGTGTGGAGCAGCAGAGCTGATTAGTAGGTTGCCTGCCAGTGATAAGGGGGAAATTTATTTGGTGGAGCAGCAGAGCTGATTACTAGGCTGCCTGCCAGTGACAAGGGGGAAATTTCTTTCAGTTACCGAGTGTTCATTTTTTCCCACACTGTATAGAGCTGTACGCTCCTCACTAGAGTTGAGCGATACTTTCCGATATCCAAAAGTATCGGAATCGGAATGGTATCGCCGATACCATTAAAATATCTGCGATACCCGATACCGATACCGGAAGTCCCATGTAAGGAACAAAATATCGGAACTAAAAAAAACCCCATTCTTTCCTTGTAAACACTAAATATACACACATAGAATACATATATATATATATATATACATGTCATTGTGACATATATATATATACATATATGTATAGTTTATACACTTCTACATAGTAAAATATCCTCTGATTCAATTGCCGGGTAAAGCCGGCTTCTGTGAAAAGACAGAAGCACCCGACATGAAATGACACTTGGTGTACATAGGGTTAACCATGTCTTTTCATGTCGTTTGCTATCTGATTTGCACAAACAATTACATCAGTCTATGTGTGCAAAATTTCACACCTGTAGGGGTTAATTAAAGGTGTAAATTCGTTGTAAAAAAAAGGACTTTTTTGCTACGAATTTACACCTTTAATTAACCTCTACAGGTGTGAAATTTTGCACACTTACACTCATGTAATTGTTTGTGCAAATCAGATATCAAAGTACATGAAAAGACATGGTTAACTCTATGTAAACCAAGTGTCATTTCATGTCGGGTTCTGCATTTTCACAAAAGCCGGCAATTGAATTAGCGGCTATTATACTATGTAGAAGTGTATGAACTATAAATATTATATATATATATGTGTCACAAACTCAATGACATGTATATATATATGAGGTGTAAAATTGCTGAAAAAAAATGCGTGGGCTCCCGCCCTATTTTCGCAACCAGACAGACAAAGCCAGTGAGTGGGGGCAGATAATAATAGCCCAGAGAGGGACCATTATTTTTGGCCCCCCCCCCGGCTACTAACATCTGCCCCCAGACACCCCAGAAAGGGCAAATCTCTAATTAGATTTGCCCTTTCTGGCACTTTGCCCGTCTATTCCCATTGCCCTGTAGCGGTGGCGAATGGGTTAATAAGGGGTTAAAATGACCTTGCAATTGAAAGGTCACTTTAAGCCAGGTTAATAATTGAGAGCTGTCAATTAGACAACTATCAATTATTAATCCTATTGTATGAAAGAAAAATCAAACACACACACTTTAATAAAAAAGAAGTTTAATGAAATAATCACACAGTTTTTGACCATATTTTATTTACCTGCTAAAACCATTTCCTGTAATAAAAATAAAATAATAAAGCAAAATTATTCTTACCAATCCGATGCACAGTCAGGTCCCACGGTGTAATCCTTCAGAAAGGGTTAATGTTTACTGCAGGGACCGCAGCTAATGCTGCAGCCTCACAGTAAACCCCCAAATGAATGAGCTCCTCTCCTGGCTGACAGGAGAGGAAGTGGAAAGCTTAATTGATTGCTTTCCACTTTCACTTCAGGTCAGCCAGGGACACCATCAGTGACGTCAGAGGGAACTGATTAACAAAAATAGGGGTTCCCTTCGAAAAAAAAATGGCGTGGGGTCCCCCCTATTTTTGTTAACCAGCCAGATGAAGCAGACCGCTGAGGCCTGGATTTTCAGGCTGTTAAGGAGCCAAGATCCATGGACCTTGCCAGCCTGATAATACCAGGCCACAGCAGTCTGCATATCTTGGCTGATTAACAAAAATAGGGGATCCCCTCGAAAAAAATTAACGTGGGGTCCCCCCTATTTTTGTTAACCAGCCAGATGAAGCAGACCGCTGAGGCCTGGTTTTTCAGGCTGGTAAGGAGCCAAGATCCATGGACCTTGCCAGCCTGATAATACCAGGCCACAGCAGTCTGCATATCTTGGCTGATTAACAAAAATAGGGGATCCCCTCGAAAAAAATTAGCGTGGGGTCCCCCTATTTTTGTTAACCAGCCAGATGAAGCAGACCGCTGAGGCCTGGTTTTTCAGGCTGGTAAGGATCCAATATCCATGGACCTTGCAAGCCTGATAATACCAGGCCACAGCAGTCTGCTTAGCTTGGCTGGTTAACAAAAATAGGGGATCCCCTCAAAAAAAAAAACGGCGTGGGGATCCCCCCTATTTTTGTTAACCAGCCAAGTAAAATGCAGACTGCTGCGGCCTGGTATTAAAAGACTGTCAAGGCCCATGGATTTTGGCCATCAACAGCCTGATAATACCAGGCTACAGCAGCCCCACATTTGGCGCATCAAAAGATGTGCCAATTGTGGCACTTTACCCGGCTCTTCCCACTTGCCCTGTAGCGGTGGCAAGCGGGGTAATAAGGGGTTAATGTCACCGTTGATTGCACGGTGACAATAAGCCCGGTTAATAATGGAGAGGTGTCAATAAGACACCGATCCATTATTAATCCCAAAGTTTTTAAATGTTTAAAAAAAGACACAGCAAGAAAAAAGTCTTTTAATGAAATAAAAGAGACAACACAGTTTTCATTTTTTTTATTACTCTCTCATTCCTGCGACGCCATCGATCTCCTGTAAAAAAATAAAAAAAACAAACCAACAGTATACCACCTGTCCGACGCAGTCCATAGTAACGACTGTCCCACGACGATCCAGCTCTGCTACATCGGAATGACAGGCAGAGCCTGACATCCCGGCGCAGCACAGCTGCTTACCAGCTTCCCCGGCGGTGACGTCATCGGACTGCTTTACGGCCGCGATTACCCAGCAGTCACTGCAGTTATCGCGAGATACTGCATGTGACCGCCGGGGAGAAGAGGATGGCGGCCATTAAGCAGTCCGGGATGTGACCGCCGGAGATCTTCTGCCGGGTAAGTGCAGCTGACTCCTGACAGACCCGACCGACGGACACTGACAGTGACAGTGACATTCCGATTCCGGTATCCGATATGACGAAAATATCGGAACTCGGAATCGGAATTCCGATACAGCCAATATCGGCCGATACCCAATACTTGCGGTATCGGAATGCTCAACCCTACTCCTCACAATACCGTGTACCGGCTGGTATCACAGACAAATACATGCTGACTATCTGTGTGTGACTCCGGAAATATATATAGAGATTTACAATTCCCCCAACACTGTATACAGCTGTACGCTACTGATACAGTACACTTTTCCTGATTTTCATATTCTGGTGTTAGCCAGCCTGGGCCTTGGAGTGTGTGTGTTGCTCCTGAAATATATACGGAGATTTATAATTCCCCCCAACACTGTATACAGCTGTACGCTACTGATAGAGTAAACGTTTCCTGATTTCCATATTCTGGTGTTAGCCAGACTGGGCCTGTGACCGTGTGTCTTACTGCTGAAATATATAGGGAGATTTAAAATTCCCCCAACACTGTATACAGCTGTACGCTACAGATAGAGTACACTTTTCCTGATTTTCATATTCTGGTGTTAGCTAGACTGGGCCTGTGACCATGTGTCTTACTGCTGAAATATATATGGAGATTTAAAATTCCCCCAACACGGTATACAGCTGTACGCTACTGATACAGTACACTTTTCCTGATTTCCATATTCTGGTGTTAGCCAGACTGGGCCTCTGAGTGTGTGTGTGTGTTGCTCCTGAAATATATACGGAGATTTATAATTCCCCCCAACACTGTATACAGCTGTACGCTACTGATAGAGTACACTTTTCTGATTTTAATATTCTGGTGTTAGCCAGACTGGGCCTGTGACCATGTGTCTTACTGCTGAAATATATACGGAGATTTAAAATTCCCCCAACACGGTATTTCAGAAACTCCTCATGGTCTCAGATAGACCCCCTTGAGACACTTCCCAGTCTCAGACAGAATCCCTTGAGACACTTCCCAGTCTCAGACAGACTACACTCTCTTACCATGTGCCAAATACTCCCTTTCATACCTGTAGCCACTCCCCCAGCTAAGGTATGAAGCACATGGTTTGGTCACCTGTTCATGACCTCATCCCAGGTCCTTTACAACACCTACAACCAACAGTATGCAACATTCATTATACCACCACCAGTGGGCGGTGTATGTGTGGTTAGCAAGTCCCACCCAGCTCACAAGCTAACCCTGCAAAGCCACCCTAGACAATAATAGGACTCTTGTAGGACTACAAGTCCCATAGCAACATTACTGGCTTACAGCGCAGAGGAGCTCTGCGACACATACCTGCCATTTACAACCATGCCAGGAACTGTTTTCCCATCCATATCAGGCCTCCATGCATAACTTGAGCAGCATATACAGCGCTCCCTAGCTGCAGAATGAGACACTACACCACACCGTATACAGCTGTACGCTTCTGATACTGCACCACATATCTGCTGTTATTTTGGGTACATTTACACAAACATGAGTAAGTATGGTGGAAGAGGTCGCGGACGTGGTCGTGGGGGCCACCTGCTACTGATGGTGGTGGTGGTGCATCTGCTGGTAGTGACAAAAGCACAAAAGCACCTAAGGCAGGAGATGTTGAGCCTGCCTCATCGTCTGGCTCCAGAAGGCCTGGAAGGCTTCCTTTTCTGGGAGTAGGTAAACCGCTTTTAAAGCGGGAGCATCAGGAACAGGTTTTGTCTTACATTGCCAAAACAGCCTCCAGCTCTATCTCCTCCTCTTCTGAAGTTTCAAAAGATACAAGCACTGAGTCATCAATGCAGGCTTCTGGTCAGGAACAACCCCTTTCCTTGTGTCCTTCATCCCCACCAAAAGTGAAGGATGCGGCAGCCCACACTTCAGATTACTCCATGGAGCTCTTTTCACATACCATGCCTGGGTTATCAAGTCAAATCCTGAATTCCCAGTCCAAGATGAATCTGACATGGAGTGCACTGATGCACAACCACTGCTAGATGATGGTGCTGGTACATTCAACCACAGCACTACATTGCACCTCGCAGTTTACTGAGCCAGAATGTGACCCTGATGAAACTGAGGTGCCCCTTCCTGCATACTCTACCACCTTACACGGTGACACAGTGGAAGGTGCAGGTGAAATTGAAGAGGAGGTGATGGATGACCCAGTTTTTGACCCGGATTGGCATCCAGTGGGGAAAGAGGGTGCCGCTGGCACTAGCTCAGAAGAGGAGAAGGATCCGCAGCGGGCATCGACATCGCAGCTGGGGTTATCTGGCAGGTTTTTAAAAAATAAGAGTTGCAGGACAGGTTGGCCAGATGGTCAAATTAGCACAGCGTGCAAGGCCTGAAAATTTATACCATAGTAGGAAGATTCCAGTGTGGCACTTTTTTGACAAAAATCCTATTAATGAGGCAAATGTTATCTGTAAAAAGTGCCTAAGAACCTTTAGCCAAGGGAAAAATCTCAAAAATTTGAATACCAGTTGCATGCTTAGACATTTACTGAACATGCACATGCAAGCGTGGATGGACTACAAAAACTCAGGTAGCACATGTGCACCGGCTCCGACTGAAGTTAGCCAGCAACGCACCATCGCTTCCCCCACTGTAAGCCCACCGGTTGGCACACCACCAGCAAGAAATGTTGAGGTGTCGTTGCAAGGCCAAAGCAGTCATGGAATCACAATATTTTTGCAACAAAAGACTGCATCTAGGCCATCACCACCACCACCACCATCACCAACCCCCTCTCAGTCCGTCATGTCCACCGATAGTTCCACCATATGCAGCTCTCAAGTCCAGCTCACCCTACCAGACACTGTGAGTAGGACAAGAAAGTACTCATCCTCTCATCCACGAACATTGAGTTTGAACGCCTGCATTGCCAAACTGATCTCATTAAAGATGATGCCCTTCCATTTGGTTGAAAGCGCAGCGTTCTGAGAGCTCATGACCTACGCTGTCCCACGCTGTGACCTACCCAGTCGCCACTTCTTTTCTAGAAAAGCCATCCCTGCTCTCCACCTGCATGTGAAAGACTGCATTGTCCATGCACTCAAACAATCAGTAAGTGGAAAGGTGCACCTCACAACAGATGCATGGACCAGTAGGCATGGCCAGGGCCGTTACGTGTCCATCACTGCGCACTGGGTTAATGTGGTGGATGCAGGCTCCACAGGGGACAGCGGTGGTGGGACAGTGCTGCCTAGCCCACGGTATAGGCAACAGTTGGCTGTAGGCGTTCGACCCTCCTCCTTCAGAAGTTAAAGCTCGTCAACAGAGCACAGTCGCACGAGCACTCCATCTGCAACTGCCAGTGTTGCACACGAGGTGTCCCACTATCGAACAGCTAGTGGTAAGCACTACTTGCAGAGAGAAACTGAGACATGGCTGGGCAGTATACATCTTGAGCCAGGCAAGGTAGTCAGTGATAACGGCCGTAATTTTGTGGCGGCCATAGCCCTGGCAAAACTCAGACACATACCTTGCCTGGCTCACATCTTGAACCTGGTGGTGCTGTCAGGAATCGTACCCAGTGTCTCTTGTCCACCGGCCGGCAGCTCTACCATCTGAGCTATTCTGCTGACTACAAAGTTCCTTGCTGAACCCAGATACCATTGACTGTTCTTCCTGATCGGCTTCACCCAGTGCTCTCTCGTTTGGCCTCTGATTGCCAATTACACGCCCTATATAAACCTGGCCCTGTGGGTGTGTCATTGCGAGATTATTGTGCTCTTAGCCTTTAGTCAAGCGTTCCCTGCTGTTCCTGCTGCTACAAACACTGCTCTCCTGTGAACTGACCTCGGCCTGCCTTCTGACTACGCTCTCCGCCTGATCCATTGCTACAAACACTGCTCTCCTGTGAACTGACCTCGGCTTGCCTTCTGACTACGCTCTCCGCCTGATCCATTGCTACAAACACTGCTCTCCTGTGAACTGACCTCGGCCTGCCATCTGACTACGCTCTCCGCCTGATCCATTGCTACAAACACTGCCCTCCTGTGAACTGACCTCGGCCTGCCACCTGACTACGTTATCTGCCTGCTCCTCTGCTACCGAACTGCCTTTCCTGTGTACCGACCTCGGCCTGCCACCTGACTACGCTACCTGCCTCTGCTTTCCCTAGTGTTTGCAGTAACATCGGCTCCAACCCAGACGGGATTTTGACAGAATAATCTCGCGCCAAAATGGAGTCCGCTGTGAACACCCTGAGGCAGCAAGTTACGGAACTTCAAAATTTTTGTACTAACTATCAAGGAAAATATTCCAAGTTACAAACGGAGTTCACGGGTCTACAACAGGAAGTAATTGAGCTACAAAAACAACTTCTGGACGTGCGCAATTCAGGGTCCGAATCAAACGCGCGGCTGCCGCTGCCTGCAAAATTCAGTGGGGATCGCCAGCAGTACCGAGGATTCCTCAATCAATGCCGCATATACTTCCAGATGCAACCTGCTCCCTTTACCAGTGAGAGGAAGAAAGTTTTTTTCATGATAAATCTCCTGACGGATGAAGCTCTTGCTTGGGCTTCACCTTATGTAGAAAAGGACTATGGCCTCCTTAATGACCTGGAAGCTTTCATAGCAGCTATGAATCAAGTTTTTGATGACCCAAACCGCTGTGCGACAGCAGAAACCAAATTACATAATTTGCGCCAAGGACGTCGCTCTGTTGTGGAATATACATCGGAGTTCCGTCGCTGGGTGGCCGACACCACCTGGAATCCAGCGGCCCAGAGAAGTCAATTTCGACGAGGGTTATCAGAACCAGTGAAAGACGAGCTTGCCAGGGTTGAGACCCCTGACCAGTTGGAGGACTTTATTCAACTATGTATCCGGATTGACCAGAGACTTACTGAAAGGAGAAAGGAG
Organism: Oophaga sylvatica; assembly: GCA_033576555.1. NCBI lineage: Eukaryota > Metazoa > Chordata > Amphibia > Anura > Dendrobatidae > Oophaga > Oophaga sylvatica. Next base: position 53,971 of record JARQOD010003294.1, on the reverse strand, counting down.
AGACTGCGAGCACTTGGGAATAGCCCTGGCTTCTCATTTTCAGCATCAGACCACCAAGAAAAGACGCAAGGCGTGTCTGAACCGATGCAGATCGACGTCATCCGAAGACCACTCTCTGCACAGGAGAAGGAGAGGCAACGTGCAGAACATCTCTGCCTCTATTGTGGGGACCCTGGACACTATGCCATCAACTGTCCTAACAAAAGGACTATAGCCTTTACCAACAACAGGTCTGCCAGCAATACGGACCTTTCTCAGCAGTCGGATTCCATTTTGCAGACTATTTCATCAGTAACGCCAGAAATAGACAAAATACATACTACATCATAATAATAATAATAATAATAATAATCTTTATTTATATAGCGCCAACATGTTCCGCAGCGCTTTACAGTTTAACAGTTTCAAAACACAAGTCATAGGTAACAACGTTAACAATACAATAATTAAAGCAAAATAAGCCGACCCTGCTCGTGAGAGCTTACAATCTACAATGAGGTGGGGGAGATACAAAGTACAGGTGTGTATATACAATGGTGCATTTACAATGATGGTCCAGCCATCTTGAGGGAGTGAGGCATGGATGGAGATAGTGAATGGGCTACACATACACACTTAAACATAGAACGACTTTGGTTAGTGAATGTGATAGGCCACTCTGAACAAATGTGTTTTGAGGGAGCTCCTGAAACCATGCAAATTGTGGATAGTCCTAATTTCTTGGGGTAGAGCATTCCAGAGGATTGGCGCAGCGCGGGAGAAGTCTTGGAGTCGGGAGTGGGAGGTACGGATTAGTGCAGAGGTTAGTCGAAAGTCGTTTGCAGAGCGCAGCAGTCGGTTAGGCCGATAGATAGAAATGAGGGAGGAGATGTAGGGGGTGCTGCACTGTGGAGAGCTTTGTGGGTGAGAACCAGTACTTTGAATTGGATCCTATAATGAATGGGCAGCCAGTGTAAGGACTGGCGAAGAGCGGACGCGTCCGAGTACCGATTAGCCAGATGGATGACCCTGGCTGCTGCATTAAGGATGGACTGGAGAGGGGATAGTCGAGTAATGGGGAGGCCAAGTAATAGAGCGTTGCAGTAGTCCAGGCGGGAGTGGATCAATGCTACAGTGAGGGATTTTGCTGTTTCCATGGTGAGAAAAGGGCGGATTCTAGAGATGTTCTTTAGGTGTAGACGGCAAGAGCGGGCAAGAGATTGTATATGGGAGGCGAAGGAGAGATTGGTGTCAAACATAACACCCAGACAGCGAGCCTGCTGCCGGGGTGTTATTATGGTGCCGCCCACAGAGAGGAAAATGTCAGATTTAGGGAGGTTAGTAGACGGCGGGAGCAGAAGGAGTTCAGTCTTGGAGAGGTTAAGTTTCAGATAGAGAGCGAACATGATGTTGGAGACTGCGGACAGACAGTCGGTGGTGTTCTGTAGAACAGCGGGGGTAAGGTCGGGGGATGACGTGTATAGTTGTGTGTCATCGGCATAAAGATGGTACTGAAAGCCAAATCTGCTGATGGTCTGTCCAACTGGGGCCGTGTAGAGAGAGAAGAGAAGGGGGCCAAGGACTGAGCCCTTGGGTACACCGACAGTGAGAGGAAGAGGAGATGACGTGGAGCCAGAGAACGAAACACTGAAGGAGCGGTCAGAAAGATAGGAGGAGAACCAGGAGAGAACAGTGTCCTCATCATCTCATTTTGTAATCCCCATTCAGGTTGTAATGGGCACCCAAAAAATACAATGCTCTGCCCTGTTGGATTCGGGAGCAGGAGGAAATTTTATGGACTTAAAATTTACACGTGATAATAATATTTCCAGTAGGACCAAATCCACACCAATTGAAATGGAAACTGTGGATGGATCACCCTTGTCTTCTGGACCTGTCACGCATGAGACAATCGAACTTGAGATTTGTATCGAACCGGATCATCATGAAGCTGTCAGTTTCCACCTTATTTCATCTCCGAAATTTCCGATTATTCTAGGGATCCCCTGCTTTTCAGTCCATAACCCTTCTATCAACTGGGCATCAAGGACCATCACCTTTCCATCTGACTACTGCAAGAATAATTGTCATAAGGAACCCCCTGTTCTCCAACAAGTCCAAATCTCTGAGATTTCGCATGAGAAGGAAGAGAAACTACCACCTCAATATCAGCAGTTCTCTGATGTCTGCAGTAAGAAGAAAGCAGATCAATTACCTCCTCACCGTCCTTACGACTGTCCCATTGAATTGCTGCCAGGAGCAACCATTCCATTTGGACGGATTTACAATCTTTCCGAACCTGAATTGAAGGTATTAAGAAAGTTCCTGGATGAAAATTTAGAGAAAGGCTTTATTCGAACTTCCACATCTCCAGCTGGGGCACCCCTGTTCTTTGTTGAAAAGAAAGACTCCACTCTGCGGCCATGTATTGACTACAGAGAGATGAATAATATCACTGTCAAGAATCGTTACCCGCTACCCTTGATTCCTGAACTATTTGAGAGACTCCGTTCTGCGAAAATCTTTACGAAGCTGGATCTTAGAGGGGCTTACAACCTCATACGGATTTGCCCAGGAGATGAGTGGAAGACCGCCTTCAGAACGAGATATGGACATTTTTGAATCTCTGGTTATGACCTTTGGCCTTAGCAATGCCCCAGCCACCTTTCAACATTTTATTAATGATGTATTTCGAGATTTCTTGGACCAATTCGTTGTGGCTTATCTCGATGACATTCTTATATTTTCAGACACCTTGGAAGAGCATCGCAGGCACATCCAGTTAGTCTTAGAACGACTACAGGAGAACCATCTTTACATTAAACTTGAAAAATGTGAGTTTGAACAAACCAGTATCCAATTTCTGGGATATATCATCTCCCCAGAAGGTCTGAGCATGGATCCCGGCAAAATCAATGCTGTAATGGACTGGCCTGTTCCAAGAAATTTAAAAGACGTCCAGCGTTTCATAGGATTTGCAAATTTTTACCGAAAATTTATAAAGAACTTTTCACGGATCATACTACCAATTACTACACTAACAAAAAAGACCAAAGCATTTTTCTGGTCTCCGGAGGCACAGGAGGCTTTTGACAAATTGAAAACTCTTTTTACGTCTGCTCCATTGTTAGTACACCCAAATCCTGAATTGCCATTTACTGTCGAAGTGGACGCCTCGGACTCTGCAGTGGGAGCCATTCTGTCTCAGCGAGTTGGGGACAAAATGCAACTTCACCCATGTGCGTTTCTTTCTCACACCATGTCATCTGCAGAAAAGAACTACGACATCGGTAATAAAGAACTGTTAGCCATTAAAGTTGCCTCTCCGAATGGAGACATCTTTTGGAAGGTGCCAATCACCCTGTGACTGTCCTCACGGACCACAAGAATCTTGAATTCCTCCGTACAGCAAAAAGATTGTCTGCAAGACAAGCACGATGGGCCTTATTTTTCTCAAGATTCAATTTTATAATTTCTTACCGGCCTGGTTCAAGAAATGGCAAGGCTGACGCCCTGTCCAGGATGTGTTCGGAATCTCAGGAGAGGTCTAGTAATGACGATACAATTCTAGGCCCTAAAAATTTTTTGGGAATATTGCACTCTATAGGACTATGTAATAGAATTAAAGATGGATATCAAGAGGACTCTTTCCTTAACCATCCTTCGGAAGACGTCGATCTTTCATTCAAAGAGGGGTTTTGGATGCAGAAACACAAAATATATGTACCTGAATCTTCTCGCCTTGAAGTCCTCAAAAGTGTCCATGATTCTAAACTGGCAGGACATCCTGGAGTTGCAAAAACACAAGACTTACTACTTCGTTTCTTTGGTGGCCTAATTGTAGGAAGGACGTGAGGAAATATGTTTCAACCTGTTTAACATGCGCACGAAACAAGACCCCACGATCGTCTCCTCTAGGACTCTTGCAACCACTCCCAGTTCCATCCAGGCCTTGGGGATCTATTTCCATGGATTTTATTGTGGAACTACCCCCTTCCAAACAGATGACCGTCATCCTTGTCATAGTGGACCGACTCACAAAAATGGCCCACTTTATTCCAACTGAAGGAATTCCTACTGCTGAAAAAACTGCAGAACTGATAATCAAAGAGGTATTCAGGTTACATGGAATTCCTGACAGCGTGGTGTCTGACAGAGGCGTTCAGTTTACGTCAAAATTTTGGTAGAGTTTCTGTACAGCCTTGGGAATCACGGTGAATCTTTCTACTGCTTTCCATCCTCAGTCCAATGGCCAGACGGAGAGAACGAACCAGACTTTGGAGCAATACCTCCGTTGCTTCATTTCCTATCTTCAGGATGACTGGGTGGATTATTTACCAACAGCAGAGTTTGCCTACAACAACTCCATAAATAGCGCTACATCTCAAACCCCATTTTTTGCCAATTATGGAGTACATCCAGTATTTATCCCTAATCTGTCAGTGAACACTCCCATTCCTGCTGTTAATGACAGGCTTGCAAAATTACAGGAATCCCAGAAGGAATTATCAGAGATATTACTCAAGACCCAGGAAGTATATAAGGAAGCAGCAGATAAACATCGGAGAGTGCCCCCTGCTCTTCAGGTTGGAGACAAAGTTTGGCTGTCCACTAAAAACCTTAAGACACATGTGTCATCCTCCAAATTGGGTCAGAAATTCATTGGACCTTTTCAAATTTCTGCAAAAATTAACCAGGTTGCTTTTCGTTTAAAACTTCCCAACAATCTAAAGATTCATCCAGTATTTCACATATCCTTGCTCAAACCCTTCTGTGAAAACCCGTTTCCAGGAAGAATTCAGCCACCTCCTCCACCAGAAAGGATCAGTGGTGAAGAAGAATACATTGTGGATAAGATTCTGGACTCCCGAAAATTCAGAGGTAAAGTGCAGTATCTGGTGCAGTGGGAAGGTTACGGACCAGAGGAAAATTCATGGGAACCAAAGGACAACGTCCACGCTCCTGGACTTACAAGAGCCTTTCATCAGAGGTACCCAGATAAGCCAGCTCCTGAGATGTCCAGAGGCCATCCTGGAAGGAGGGAAGTACTGTCAGGAATCGAACCCAGTGTCTCTTGTCCACCTGCTGGCAGCTCGACCATCTGAGCTATTCTGCTGACTACAAAGTTCCTTGCTGAACCCAGATACCATTGACTGTTCTTCCTGTTCGGCTTCACCCAGTGCTCTCTCATTTGGCCTCTGATTGCCAATTACACGCCCTATATAAACCTGGCCCTGTGGGTGTGTCATTGCGAGATTATTGTGCTCTTAGCCTTTAGTCAAGCGTTCCCTGCTGTTCCTGCTGCTACAAACACTGCTCTCCTGTGAACTGACCTCGGCCTGCCTTCTGACTACGCTCTCCGCCTGATCCATTGCTACAAACACTGCTCTCCTGTGAACTGTCCTCGGCCTGCCTTCTGACTACGCTCTCCGCCTGATCCATTGCTACAAACACTGCTCTCCTGTGAACTGACCTCGGCCTGCCTTCTGACTACGCTCTCCGCCTGATCCATTGCTACAAACACTGCTCTCCCGTGAACTGACCTCGGCCTGCCACCTGACTACGTTATCTGCCTGCTCCTCTGCTACCGAACTGCCTTTCTTGTGTACCGACCTCGGCCTGCCACCTGACTACGCTACCTGCCTCTGCTTTCCCTAGTGTTTGCAGTAACATCGGCTCCAACCCAGACGGGATTTTGACAGGTGCAGTGCTTCTTAAATAATTATCGTGAGTTAACAGCCCTGCTCCATAAAGTGCGAAGAGTTTGCTCGCACATCGGTCACTCACCCGTAGACTCCAGTCGCATGCAGAAGCCGCAGCGATCGCTCAATCTCCCCAAGAACTGCCTAATCATAGACGTTGCAACAAGGTGGAACTCCACTATGCACATGGTTGAGAGGCTGTGCGAACAGAGGCAGGCTGTAATTCATTTATGGGAGGATACATGGGCAGGTAGTTTGAGGGCAGACATGGAGTTGTCTGGTGTGCAGTGGTCAAAGCTAAAAGACCTCTGTAAAGTCCTTCAGTGTTTTGAGGAATGCACATGGCTGGTAAGCGCAGACGACACTATCATAAGCATGAGCATCCCACTTATGCGTCTGCTCATGCAAACTTTGACGCACATTAAGGATCAGGCGTCTGCAGCGGAGGAGGAAAAGGAGGAACAGGGAAACCTTGATGACATTCAGCCATTGTCTGCTCAGGGAACTGTCCTGGATGAAGTGGAGGAAGAAGAGGAAGAGGAGGAGGAGGGGGGATGATTATTTTGGGGAGGAGGATGCTTCTCAGGGGGCAAGAGAAAATGTTGGCTTGCCAAGTTCAGGTCCAGGGTTTGTGCGTGACTGGAGGGATGTGGATTTGGCAGAAAGGGCTCCTCCACCCACCGCTGGCAGTGCATCACTGACACCTGGAACATTGGCCCACATGTGTGATTATGCCTTCAAAAATAAGATCGACCAAACAAGGCAAGTCTTCATTGTTCAACCACCACAACCCCTTTGTATACCAGACCAATGCCATAACCCCATAACCTCCCTCTCCAACATAACTGAAGGGGAGCTTAATTGTCTTCTCTCCAAATCGCACCTCACAACCTGTGCACTTGACCCCATCCCAACCCACCTCCTCCCCAACCTCACCACCACTATTATTCCATCCCTAACCCACCTCTTCAACCTATCACTAACTTCCGTTACCTTCCCTTCTGCTTTCAAGCATGCCACAATCACACCTATCCTTAAAAAGCCAACCCTCGACCCAACCGCTATGTCCAGCTATCGCCCAATATCGCTGCTTCCATTCGCTTCCAAACTCCTGGAGCTGCATGTCCACGCTAAGCTTTCCTACCACTTCTCTTCTAACTTGCTCTTTGACACTCTACGATCTGGTTTCCACCCCCATCACTCCACTGAGACAGCCCTGACCAAAATTACTAATGACCTACTTACAGCCAAAGCGAACGGACAATACTCTATATTCCTGCTTCTTGACCTGTCCTCTGCTTTTGACACAGTTGACCACTGCCTTCTACTACAGATTATTTCCTCCTTTGGCGTCAAGGACCTCGCCCTATCCTGGATCTCCTCATACCTTTCCAACCGCACATTCAGTGTCTCCCACTCCCACACTACCTCCTCGTCCCACCCTCTCTCCGTTGGAGTCCCCCAAGGCTCTGTTCTAGGACCCCTACTCTTCTCAATCTATACACTTGGCCTGGGGCAACTCATAAAGTCCTACGGATTCCAGTACCACCTTTACGCTGATGACACTCAGATCTACCTCTCTGGCCCAGACATCACCTCTCTGCTATCCAGAATCCCGGAGTGTCTATCAGCCATATCCTCCTTCTTCTCCTCCCGCTTCCTCAAACTCAATGTGGACAAATCTGAACTCATAATCTTTCCCCCATCCCACAGATCTTCCTTACTTGACCTATCTATCACAATTAACGACATCACGCTTTCCCCCGTACCAGAAGTCCGCTGCCTCGGAGTAACCCTTGACTCTGCCCTGTCCTTCAAACCGCACATCCAAGCTCTTTCTACCTCCTGTCGCCTTCAGCTCAAAAATATTTCAAGAATCCGTCCTTTCCTCAACCCTCAATCTACTAAAATGATTGTGCACGCCCTCATCATCTCCCGCCTCGACTACTGCAACACCCTTTTCTCTGGCCTCCCTGCTAACACCCTCGCACCTCTCCAGTCCATCCTTAACTCTGCCGCACGACTAATTCACCTCTCTCCTCGCTACTCCTCCGCTTCTCCCCTCTGCAAATCTCTTCACTGGCTCCCATTCCCTCAGCGTATCCAGTTCAAATTACTAATACTGACCTACAAGGCCATCTATAACCTGTCTCCCCCATATGTCTCTGAACTAATCTCCCGATACCTTCCCTCACGTCATCTCCGATCCTCCCAAGACATCCTTCTCTCCTCCACACTTATTCGCTCCCACCCAACCGCCTCCAAGACTTCTCCCGAATATCCTCCATCCTCTGGAATTCTTTTCCCCAACACGTCCGACTATCAAACACATTTGGATCCTTCAGACGGAACCTGAAAACCCATCTCTTCAGGAAAGCCTGCAGCCTGCAATGACCCTGCTACCTCCTCACCACTACTGGAGATATCGCCTCAACCAAAACCGGAACTGCTGCAACCCCCCGACCTACTGTCTCCTGCCTCACAATCCTGTAGAATGTAAGCCCGAAAGGGCAGGGTACTCTCCCCTCTGTATCAGTCTGTCATTGTTAGTTTGTTTACTGTAAGTGATACCTTTAATTTGTATGTAACCCCTTCTCATGTACAGCACCATGGAATCAATGGTGCTATAGAAATAAATAATAATAATAATAATGCCTTGCGGATCCTAAAAAGGGACCCCCGCATTGCCAAAATGATGAAGGATGACGACTACTGGTTGGTCAGCATCCTCGATCCACGCTATAAAGGCAAATTACAGAACATCATGCCACAGGAGAACCTCAAGCTAATATTGGCCTACAAACAAGCAACTCTGGTACACAGTTTGTTAGAGGCATTCCCAGCAAACAGCATCGGTGCAGGTTCTACGCAGAATTGGCTGGACGTCATGTTGCGTTTAGAGAGCCCCTGTTGTACCTAAACAGTGGAAACCCCCAACAAGTTACCCCATTTTGGAAACTAAATCCCTTAAGGAACGTATCTAGATGCGTGGTGAGCACTTTGAACCTCCAAGTGCTTCGCAGAAGTTTATAATGCCTGATCGTTTAGTCCCGTGAAAATAAAAAATCATATTTTTTCCATAAAAAAGATCTTTTCACCTCAATTTTTATTTTCCCAAGGGTTACAAGACACCAAAAGTTTTTGTTCAATTTGTCCTGAGCATGCTGATACCCCATATGTGGGGGTAAACCACTGTTTCGGTGCATGGCAGAGCTTGAAAGGGAAGGAGTGCCGTTTAACTTTTTCAACGCAGAATTGTCTGGACGCCATGTCGCGTTTGTAGAGGCCCTGATGTGTCTAAACAGTGGAAACCCCCCACAAGTGACCCCATTTTGGAAACTAGACCCCCTAAGGAACTTATCTAGATGTGTGGTGAGCACTTTGAACTCCCAAGTGCTTCACAGAAGTTTATAATGCCTGATCGTTTAGTCCCCAATTTTTTATTTTCCCAAGGGTAACAGGAGAAATTAGACCACAAAAGTTGTTGTCCAATTTGTCCTGAGTATGCTGATACCCCATATGTGGGGGGGACCACTGTTTGGGTGCATGGCAGGACTTGGAAGGGAAGGAGCGCAGTTTAACTTTTTCAAACCAAAATTGGCTGGATTTGAGATTGAACTCCATGTCGCGTTTGGAGAGCCCCTGATGCACCTAAACAGTGGAAAACCCCCACATGTGACACCATTTTGGAAACTATACCACTTAAGGAACTTATCTAGATATGTGGTGAGCACTTTGAACCCCCAAGTGCTTCACAGAAGTTTATAACGTACAACCGTGAAAATAAAAAAATCATTTTTTTCCTCAAAAATGATTCTTTAGCCCGCTATTTTTTTATTTTCCCAAGGGTAACAGGAGAAATTGGACCCCAAAAGTTGTGCAATTTTTCCTGAGTACGCTGATACCCCATATATGGGGTGGAACCACTGTTTGGGCGCATGGGAGAGCTTGGAAGAGAACGAGCGCCATTTTGTAATGTAGACTTTGATGGAATGTTCTGCTGGCGTCATGTTGTGTTTACAGAGCCCTTGATGTGCCTAAACAGTAGAAACCCCCTGCAAGTGACACCATTTTGGAAACTAGACCCCTCAAGGAGCTTATCTAGATGTGTGGTGAGCACTTTGAACCCCCAAGTGCTTCTAAGAAATTTATAAACGCAGAGCCGTGAAAATAAAAAATAATTTTTTTCCTCCAAATGATATTTCTAGCCAGCTATTTTTTATTTTCCCAAGGGTAATAGGAGAAATGAAAACCCCATAATTGGTGTGCAATTTGTCATGAGTACGCTGATACCCCATATGTTGGGGTAAACCACTGTTTGGGCGCACGGCGGGGCTTGGAAGGGAGGGAGCGCCATTTGACTTTTGGAACACCACGTCGTGTTTGGAGACCCCTGATGTGCCTAAATAGTGGAAACCCCTCAATTCTAGCTCCAACCCTAACCCTAACACACCCCTAACCCTAATCCCAACACTAACCCTAATCCTAACCCTAACCCTTATCCTAACCCTAATCCCAACCCTAATTCCATCCCTAATTGTAACCCTAACACTATTTGTAACCCTAACCCTAATTGTAACCCTAACCCTAATTATAACCCTAACCCTAAGGCTAGGTTCATATTGTGTTTTACCAGCCCATTCAACACATAGCGTTGACAGGCTGGTAACGGTATAGCATAACACGATCGCGTTATGCTATACCCGCTAGTGCAGAAGAATCAGCAGATGATTCATCTGCGCTAGCGGTGAAGGAGCCCAGACGCTGCAGGCCGCGTCCAAGCCTCCATCACTGAATGACGGCACGTCGCGAACGCATGCCGCTTTACGGCATGCTTCGCAATGCGCCCTCAAATGGGGGTGAATGGCAGCGTTAACGGACTGCGTTACACCGCGTTATACCGCGGTGTAACGCAGTCTGTCTAATGGACTGCCATAACGCAGTATGAACCCAGCCTAACCCTAACCCTAATTCCAAAACTAACCCTAATTATAACCCTAACCCTAATTGAAAAATAAAAATAAATAAAATTTCTTTATTTTATTATATGTCCCTAACTAAGGGGGTGATAAAGGGGGGGTTTATGTACTGTTTTTTTAATTTTGATCACTGTGATAGTTTATCACAGTGATCAAAATGTACTTTCATTCATTTTTTTTAATCTGCCATTAGGCAGATTCGGCAGGCGCACTGCGCATGCGCTCGCCATTTTTTTTTACAGGATGAAGAGGCCGAAGCTGCAGGAGCTGCCAGCGGACAGAGGGGAGACCGGGAGGTACAGGGGGAGGATCGGGGGTCCTGGGGACCCTAATTTTCACCCCTCTGATGTGCGATCACATCAGATGGGAGAGAAATATTTTTTTTTTTGTTGCGGTCGCCGTCATACTGTTATAACGGCGATCACAACACCGAGGTCGGTAAATACCGACCCGGATCATGTTCTCTGGGGTCTCAGCTACCCCTGGCAGCCGAGACCCCGGAAAAAACTGCCCAACCCCCCAGCACATCGCGGCGGGCGCACTACGCATGCGCCCGCCATTTACTCGCCATTAAAGATGGCGGCACCCACCGGAGGAGGCAGGAGGGCCTGGGGGCCACAAGTGCGGGTTTGGGGGCCACAAGGGGGGGATCGGGGACCCTTTTTCTCTCTTCTCTGATGTCCGATCACATCAGAGGAGAGCGAAATTAAATGGCACATCAGATTTTTTTGCTGTTGTTGCGATCGCCATTATAGGGTTAATAACGGCGATCGCAACATCGGGGTCGGTAAAAACCGACCCGATTCATGTTCTCTGGGGTCTCGGCTACCCCCGGTAGCCGGGACCCCGGAAAAAATGCGACTGTGGGGGGCGCTATACACTTTTTCCACAGCGCCATTTATTAACGGCGCTGTGGTTTAAGTACCCTTAATGACCGCCGTTAAAAGGCGTATCGGCGGTCGTTAAGGGGTTAAGTTCACCTCCAGTTATTATAAATAAATTTTGTAACATTGCTGGTTTTGAATTATTCCTCCCTCTAGATTGAGAGTAAAGGGCACCCCCAGATGAGAGTATTCTGTTTGCTGGGTATTTATCTTTCCTATCCCTTTGCAGACGTTTGCACTGTATGGTGTCATGTTCTATTAAATAAAGAAATTAAATAAATATTAAGGTGGTTTTAACTTTCAAACTCAACCAAAATTATTGGTTGTATTTATAGTTTTTAATTGTTTAAATATTACAAGACATCAGATTAAATGGCAGTTCCATCATATTACATTTACATTGTAGATATCCTTGTTTTGCTCATTTAGGGAATATATATCTATAGCACTTAAGTTATATGAATGATTATTCATAATAGCAACTTTAAATTTATCACAGTACTCCAAAGAAATCTTTGCTCCTTAGAGATTTTTCCTGCTTGAAGCCTTTTGGATTGATGTCAATTATAGACCTGCCAAAAGTCTTAGTTTGATCCCCTCATTTTTCTAACAAAGAAAAGCTATATTATATAGTAAAAAGGTAAAGAATATTTTATTAATGCATTGTGCTTGTATTAAAGTAAATGCTATAAAATTCAACTTAGATTATCTGACAATCATTGAGAATAACACTTATGTTTTTGTAAAACGACCTGTCAGGTCAACTGACGTATGTTTTAGTGAATACTTGCAAAAGTATTATTCATGAAAGCATAAAAAATACACTGCTCAAAAAAAAAAGGGAACACTTAAACAACAGAATATAACTCCAAGTAAATCAAACTTCTGTGAAATCAAACTGTCCACTTAGGAAGCAACACTGATTGACAATCAATTTCACATGCTGATGTGCAAATGGAATAGACAACAGATGGAAATTATTGTCAATTATCAAGACACCCTCAATAAAGGAGTGGTTCTGCAGGTGGGGACCACAGACCACATCTCAGTACCAATGCTTTCTGGCTGATGTTTTGGTCACTTTTGAATGTTGGTTGTGCTTTCACACTCATGATAGCATGAGACGGACTCTACAACCCACACAAGTGGCTCAGGTAGTGCAGCTAATCCAGGATGGCACATGAGTGCGAGCTGTGGCAAGAAGGTTTGTGTTGTGAACGTGTTGGAGACGACTTCGGAGCTGAGGCTCCCTCTGGTGGTTGCTGAGGGTATTGAACCTATGTTGAACAGCAAAAGTCCACCACCTGCATTTGATGAAGGGTTATCAGGTGGGACGGACTGGCCTGATATAAGTGAGCTGACCTCCCATGATCCTCGCCGGTGATCAATTGTTTCTTCCAGGTCTAGGTTGGAATTCAGCTTGTTTTGCTGCTGTCTCTTGCTATCATTCAGATAAGTTACTTTCTGTTTTTTTTTACTATTTTTCCCTTCTGTTGAGTACCATAGAATTTCAGTATGGCCGGTGATTCTGTTATGTTTTGCTAGCTGAGGAGGGCAGGAGCAAAAACCGCAAAGGCAGCCAAACACCAGAGAGGTTGGGATCTAATAGGTTGCAGACCCCTAAACTGACAGCACAACTAGAAGCAGCCGTGGGACGTTCCTATGGTGCCCTAGATGCCTCGTCACAGACGGAGAGATTAGCTACCCCTGAAGATGGAAAGAGGAAAGCTAACTGCCCCGGAGTAGAGTCCCAAAGAAATATGAAGCCCCCAAACATATAATGGCAGTTAGACAAGATGAAAACACGAACACAGACAGAAAATAGATTGAGCAAAAGCTCGGGCCCAAACTTTCTAGATAGGATAGTACAGGAGAGAACACTGTCTGCAACCCAACAAAACCCTAGGAAAAACTCCAACACTTCTGATTCCAAAAATGCTGAGACCACACGGTCTTGACCACCTATACCAGATCTCTGGTGTGAACACACAGCTACCCCGCAGTAAAAAAATCACAGGAACAGAGCAAATGAACAAATACAAAAAGAGAACAGAGACCAGCACAAGCCCCCAAAGGGGACCCGGCTGAACTCAAAAGCAAGGCAGCAAAAAACAAGGAAAATCAGACCACAGAAAAAAAACCAGAAAGTAACTTATCTGAATAATAGCAGGAGACAGCAGCAAAACAAGCTGAATTCCAACCTAGACCAGGAAGAAACACATTGATCACTGGCGAGGATCATGGGAGGTCAGCTCACTTATATCAGGCCAGTCCGTTCCTCCTGATAACCGTTCATCAAATGCAGGTGGTGGACGTTTGCTGTTCAACATAGGTTCAATACTCTCAGCAACCACCAGAGGGAGCCTCAGCTCCGAAGTCGTCTCCAACACGTTCACAACAGGTTTGCTGTGTCTGTCAGCGTAGTGTCCAGAGGCTGAAGGCGCTACAAGGAGACAGGTCAGTACACCAGGAGATGTGGAGGGGCTGTAGGAGGGCAACAACCCAGCAGCAGGACCGCTACCTCCACCTTTGTGCAAGGAGGAACAGGAGGAGCACTGCCAGAGCCCTGCAAAATGACCTCCAGCAGGCCACAAATGTGCATGTGTCTGCACAAATGGTTAGAAACTGACTCCATGAGGTTGGTCGGAGTACCCAACGTCCACAGATGGGGGTTGTGCTCACAGCCCAATACCGTGCAGGACGCTTGGTGTTTACCACAGAACACCAGGATTGGCAAATTCACCACTGCTTGGCGTTTGCCACAGAACACCAGGATTGGCAAATTCACCACTGGCGCCCTGTGCTCTTCACAAATGAAAGCAGTTTCACACTGAGCACATGTGACAGACGTGACAGAGTCTGGAGATGCCGTGGAGAGAGATCTGCTGCCTGCAACATCCTTCAGCATGACCAGTTTGGTAGTGGGTCAGTAATGGTGTGGGGTGGCATTTCTTTGGAGGGCCGCACAGCCCTCCATGTGCTCACCAGAGGTAGCCTGACTGCCATTAGGTACCGAGATGAGATCCCCAGACCCATGTGAGACCATATGCTGGTGCAGTTGGCCCTGGGTTGCTCCTAATGCAGGACAATGCCAGACCTCATGTGGCTGGAGTGTGTCAGCAATTCCAGCAAGATGAAGGCACTGAAGCTATGGACTGGCTCATCTGTTCCCCAGACCTGAATCCAATTGATCACATCTGGGACATCATCTCTCGCTCCATCCACCAACGTCACATTGCACCATAGACTGTCCAGGAGTTGGCGGATGCTTTGGTCCAGGTCTGGGAGAAGATCCCTCAGGAGACCATCTGCCGCCTCATCAGGAGCATGCCCAGGCATTGTAGGGAGGTCATACAGGCACAGGGAGGTCATACAGGCACGTGGAGGCCACACACACTACTGAGCATCATTTTGACTTGTTTTAAGGACAGTACATTCCATTTTAATTTTGTGGGTGACTCCAAATCCAGGCACTATGCATGACAAGTGTGACCAACCTGTCAATCACTTTTCCAAGAGATGCTTCAAATAGCTTGGAAAAGCGCTTGAATTACGCAAGCTAAAAACGCTTGCATAACGCTTGCATTTTGTGGGAAAATACAGTCATGGCCAAAAGTTTTGAGAATGACACAACTATTATATTTTCACATGATCTGCTGCACTCTGGTTTTCATGTGTGTTTGACAGATGTTTTTATCACAGACAGAAATACAATAATTGCAAACATATGAGTAACAAAAGCTTATATTGACAGTTAAAATGAGTTAATGCAGCAAGTCAATATTTGCAGTGTTGACCCTTCTTCTTCAGGACCTCTGCAATTCTCCCTGGCATGCTCTCAATCAACTTCTGGACCAAATCCTGACTGATAGCAGTCCATTCTTGCACAATCAATGCTTTCATTTTGTCAGAATTTTTAGGTTTTTGTTTGTCCACCCGTCTCTTGATGATTGACCACAAGTTCTCAGTGGGATTAAGATCTTGGGAGTTTCCAGGCCATGGACCCAAAATCTCTATGTTTTGTTCCCTGTGCCATTCAGTTATCAACTTTGCTTTATGGCAAGGTGCTCCGTCATGCTGGAAAAGGCATTGTTGATCGCCAAACTGCTCTTGGAGGGTTGGGAGAAGTTGCTCTTGGAGGACATTCTGGTACCATTCTTTATTCATGGCTGTGTTTTTAGGCAAGACTGTGAGAGAGCCGATTACCTTGGCTGAGAAGCAACCCCACACATGAATGGTTTCAGGATGCCTAACAGTTGGCATGAGACAAGACTGGTGGTAGCGCTCACTTTGTCTTCTCCGAATGAGGCGTTTTCCTGATGTCCCAAACAATCGAAAAGGGGATTCATCAGAGAAAATAACTTTACCCCAGTCCTCAGCAGTCCACTGCCTGTACCTTTTGCAGAATATCAGTCTGTCCATGATGTTTTTTCTGGAGAGAAGTGGCTTCTTTGCTGCCCTACTTGAGACCAGGCCTTGCTCCAAGAGTCTCCGCCTCACAGTGCGTGCAGATGCACTCACACCTGCCTGCTGCCATTCCTGAGCAAGCTCTGCACTGCTGGTAGCCCGATCCCGCAGCTGAAACACTTTTAAGAGACGGTCCTGGCGCTTGCTGGTCTTTCTTGGGCGCCCTGAAGCCTTTTTGGCAACAATGGAACCTCTCTCCTTGAAGTTCTTGATAATGCGATAGATTGTTGACTGAGGTGCAATCTTTCTAGCTGCGATACTCTTCCCTGTTAGGCCATTTTTGTGCATTGCAATGATGACTGCACGTGTTTCTTTAGAGATAACCATGGTTAACAGAAGAGAAACAATGATGCCAAGCACCAGCCTCCTTTTAAAGTGTCCAGTGGTGTCATTCTTACTTAATCATGACAGATTGATCTCCAGCCATGTCCTCATCAACACCCACACCTGTGTTAATGGAGCAATCACTGAAAAGAGGTTAGCTGGTCCTTTTAAGGCAGGGCTGCAATGATGTTGAAATGTGTTTTGGGGGATAAAGTTCATCTTCTAGCCAAATATTGACTTTGCAAGTAATTACTGTTAAGCTGATCACTCTTTATAACATTCTGGAGTATATGCAAATTGCCATTAGAAAAAGTGAAGCAGTAGACTTTGTAAAAATTAATATTTGTGTCATTCTCAAAACTTTTGGCCATGACTGTACATGCGAATTCTGCATGCATTTTAGCCGCGAAGGGGAGTTGCGGAAATGCTCCGGACAATTCTGCAGCATTTCTGCAACGTGGGCACATAGCCTTATGTGGTAATAACCCTGGAATGCTTCAACGGATCCCACTGATTCTGAGATTTTTTTTTTCGTGACATATTGTAATTCATGTTAATGGTAAAATTTCTGTGATAGTTAATAAATAACATTTCCCACATGTCTACTTTATATCAGCACAATTTGGGAAACAATTTTTTTTGTTAGGAGGTTATAAGGGCTAAAAATTGATCCGTGATTTCTAATTTTTCCAACAAAATTTACAAAACAATTTTTTTTTAAAGACCATCTCACATTTGGAGTGACTTTCAGGGGCCTATATGACAGAAAGTACCCAAAAGCGACACCATTCTAAAAACTGAACTCCTCAAGATGCTCCAAACCATATTCAAGAAGTTTAACCTTTCAGGTGCTTCAAAGGAACTAAAGCAATGTTGTAGGAATAAATGAACATTTAACTTTTTTAACAAAAAATTTATTTTAGACCCAAAGTTTAACTTATTTCCAAAAGGGTAACAGAAGAAAATTGATCCCAACAAATTGTGCAATTTCTCCTGAGTACGCCGATACCCCATATGTGGGGGATATCCACTGTTTGGGCACACGACAGAGCTCGGAAGAGAACGAACATCGTTTGACTTTTTGAATGCTAAATTGACTGGAATCGATGGTGAGCACCACCCTGATGAGCCTAAACAATGGAAACCTCCACTAAAGACCCCATTTTTGAAATCACACCCTCAAGGATTTTATCCAGGGGTATAGTAAGAATATTGAATATGTCGTCATTAGTGTTGAGAGCAAGTGCTCGCTACTCCAGTTTGCATCAGGCACTTGAGTATGCATCGACTATCGCGGGTGCTCGAGTGACACGATTTAGTCCCTGCACCACATGTTTTTGACTGTTACACACCCAAAAATTCTATGCGGGGTTCTGCTATACTTGGTGCATACCAGAGCACCTGATGCAAACTCGAGTAGAGAGCATTTGCAGTCAACGATAACCGTTATATCAGTTTTTTTTTACTTTTGAAAAATACCTAATTCTAACACAGCCCTAACCACAACCCTAACACTAACATGACCCTAACCACAACTCCAACCTTAACCCAGCTCTAACCACAACCCCACCCATAGAAAAAATTACATTTTATTTATTTTAGCATTTTTATGTAACTAAGGAGGTTTGCTTTACTATTTTTTTATTTTGATCACTGTGATATGCCCTATCTATGTGCATGCACTCGCCATTTTCTTAAAGTAAGATGACACAGAGGGCCAGAGATGGAGCAGGAGGGACAGGGATGGCAAGCACCAGATCATATCAGAGGAGAAAGAAATTAATTAAATAGGACTCTTTTTGTGATTGCCGTTATTCATAAAAACCAACCCTGATCATGTTCTACAAGGTCTCAGCTACCCCAGGTAGCCGAGAGCCTGGAGATTTTCCAATACTAGGGGCACTATTCCCTCATTTCTCAGCGTCGTTAAAAAGTGGCGCTGAGAAATAAGTACAACAAACAGCCACCATTAAAAGGTGTGTCGGCTGTCGTTAAGGGGTTAAAGGGGTTGTTCAGAGTAAGAAGCCGATTGGCACTCCTTTGACATAGAAAGTGCCAACACTGTTACTTTTGAAGTCATCCAGCTCCCTGTCTCAGTGGTTTATTTGAATGGAGGTGTGCTTCCCCAATTCTGTCCTCTTTAGAGCCAACATTTTTATTGCATAGCCTTAGGCTAAGTGCACACGTTCAGGAATATTTGCGGTTTTTTTCGCGTTTTTTCCGTGATTTTCCGCGGTAAAAACGCAAAAAACGCAAGCATTAAGCATCCTATACATGTTAATTGATTCCGCATGTTTTGGCCACATGTTGCGTTTTTTTCCGCGAAAAAAACGCTTCGCGGAAAAAATAGCAACATGTTCATTAATTTTGCGGAATGTAAGCGGTTCATGTGCGATGGTACCCAGGGTCTGGAGGAGAGGAGACTCTCTTCCAGGCCCTGGGTACCATATCCCTGGTAAAACAATAATTAAAATAAAAAATAATGATATTCTCACCTTCCGGCGGCCCCCGCAGCCTTCCCGCCTTCAGCGACGCTCCCGGCAACTCCCGGTCCCAGTAATGCATTGCGAGAATCACCCAGATGGCGTAGCGGTCTTGCGTGGTGCTATGTCATCGGGGTGATTTGTCGCAAAGGACTCCTGGGACCGGGAGTTGCCGGGAGCGTCGCTGAAGGCGGGAAAGCTGCGGGGGCCGCCGGAAGGTGAGAATATCATTATTTATTTTTTTTTATTATTTTTACATTAGATCTTTTTACTATTGATGCGGCATAGGCGGCATCAATAGTAAAAAGTTGGTCACACTTGTCAAACACTATGTCTGTCAATCAGTTTTCCAAGCGATGCTACAGATCGCTAGGTAAACGCTAGCATTCTGCAAGCTAATTACGCTTGCAAAACGCTAGTTTCTGGCGGGAATACGCATACAAAAAAAATGCGTATTTCACGCGGGAGAAGTGCGGGATTGCCGCGGAAATTTCCGCGGCAATTCCGCAACGTGTGAACTTAGCCTAATGGAGGGAGGTTAAAAAGAAAAAAAAAGTCCCCTCCATCCTGCATGCTTTTTACAACAAAACCTGCTGCCCTTGACACCAGACCTATGGTGCCTAGTGGCAAATACAGGTCTTTTTTTATGTAAAACTGTTTACGGTTCCCAGAGATGTTATGACATTTTCAATGCTCCTCTAGAGAACATTGATTGGTGAGATTCATCAAAGCTTTTATGCCAGAATATCAACATAATACACTTTAAAATGTTGCCTAATTTTTGTGACTTTTACTATTTTCTCACCAGTCTGAGGCAGCTCCATCAAAATGAGCAACGTTTGAGAGCTGCTTGTGTGGGACATGGCTATAGCAACCTATCAAATTCAGTTGCTAGCATTTTTTGACTTCAGAAACGCTACTCTAGTTGTACAGTATAATATAAAGGCATTATACTTCCTGTAGTCACTAATGCCTCACTTACAGTTTTGTTGGCCAGTGTTTCATCAGTATTTGTAAGCCAAAATGTGGAGAGAATACTAGAGGAGGTTAGAACCAACTCGATTTGGGTACACCTTGATGCCGGTGGGATGGCTTTTACACTTTTTTTTTAATCAAAAACAGTGTTTATTAAGTACTCTACAGTATGTTATTCACAGTGGGGAAAAAAGTATTTAGTCAGCCACCAATTGTGCAAGTTCTCCCACTTAAAAAGATGAGAGATGCCTGTAATTAACTTCATAGGTAGACCACTACTATGAGAGTAAAAATGAGAAAACAAATCCAGAAAATCACTTTGTCTGATTTGGCAAGATTTATTTAGCAAATTATGATGCAAAATAAGTATTTAGTCACCTAAAAACATGCAAGATTTCTGGCTCTCACAGACCTGTAACTTCTTTAAGAGCTCCTCTGTCCTCCACTCATTACCTGTAGTAATGGCAACTGTTTGAACTTGTTATCAGTATAAAAGACACCTGTCCACAACCTCAGTCACACTCCAAACTCCACTATTGTGAAGACCAAAGAGCTGCCGAAGGACACCAGAAACAAAATTGTAGCCCTGCACTAGGCTAGGAAGACTGAATCTGCAATAGGCAAGCAGCTTGGTATGATGAAATCAACTGTAGGAGCAATAATAAGAAATGGAAGACATACAAGACCACTGATAATCTCCCTCGATCTGGGACTCCAGCAAGATCTTACCCTGTTGGGTCAAAATGATCACAAGAACGTGAGCAAAGATCCCAGAACCACAACGAAGGTCCTAGTGAATGACTTGCATAGAGCTGGGACCACCGTAACAAAGGCTATCATCAGTAACACACTACGCCACCAGGACTGGATCCTGCAGTGCCAAGAGTGTCCCCCTGCTTAACCAGTACATTTGGTGTCCAAGCTTGTAGAGAGCATTTGGATTATCCAGAAGAGTATTGGGAGAATGTCATATGCTCTGATGAAACCAAAGTAGAACTGTTTGGTAGAAACAAAACTCGTCATGTTTGGAGGAGACAGAATGCTGAGTTGTGGTCTACCTATGATATCAATTACAGGCCTCGATCTTCTTTTCAAGTGGGAGAACTTGCACAATTGGTGGCTGACTAAATACTTTTTTTTCCCACTGTATATGCTCTATTGCTTTTACTTATTTACTTACAGCAAGGTATATGTTCATTTTTTATTCAATATTAGGTTTTAGGTCTGTTTAATGGTCATTGTTAACATGCTCCCATATTTTGCATGCATACAATCTTATAGAAAAGCTCACCTTTTTTCAGTTAAGAATATTTATGAGGGCTCGTACTCACGACCAACCGAGTGCTGTCCATTGTTTTATTAAATAGTACCCATACCCATGTTATTCTATGGGTCTGTGGATATGTGCTTTCCTGGGAACCAGTGGTCCAAAAACAAATCTTTGACATACCTAATTTTTAGGTCAGCTGACACAAGGTGGGGTTTTAATTGTAGAAATAGACTGTCCTGATTGGGTACACCTTGTCATGGTTGGATGGATTTACACTCTTTTGATCAAAATGGTGTTAACTAAGTACCCTATAGTATTTACATGTACTATTACTATTTATTTACTTACTACAGGGTATATCCTCATTTTGTTTTTGTCTTGTTTTTGTCTGTTGTGTGGCTTCAGTGTGTGCTTGTTCCTGTACATTGCACTTGTACGGGCTTCTGTTCTGCTCATTTCTTTAGTTTTTCTGTAGTTTCTTGTACTTTGTACAAAAAGGGGCATGGCTCCTCCTTTTTGATTTAAGCATATCATCTATATAGCTTCCCATGGACAGATGTCTGAAATAGTCAGGCCTGGGTCCTGCTCTGCCCCATCTATATTCAGGTCATCTCACACAAGGTGGGGTTTTAATAATAAAGATAAACTGTCCCAATTGGGTGCACCTTTTCACGGTTGGATGGTTTTATGCTTTTTTGATCAACATAGTGTTAGCTAAGTACCCTATGTTATTTAAGTGTGCTATTACTCTTTATTTATTTACTTACTTACTATGGGGTATATGCTCATTTTATTTTTGTCTTCGATTTTGTCAGTTGGGTTGCCATGGTGTCTGCAATCTCCTGCACATTGCACTTGTAACAGCTTATGTTTAAACCAATTTCTTTGGACTTGTGATTTTGATCTGATTGTTGGATCAAAATTGTCAATGCAAATCTATAGGTCCATGGCAACTGGATGACATCCAAGTGCAGCCTGATTTTCACAAACTGACTGAATGGAGAAGGTGGAGAAACTTTGAATTCTTTTTTCTTTTCACCATCGAGAAAAACAGATCCCACTCTGGTCAAACACTGATCAAACACTTAGAGCCTGAATAACAAAATTAGACCATTTTTCTTGGATGGAGAGAAAATGGTCACGTAACATGACCATTACAGTTTATATGCTACGTAATTGCAATGTATCCATAAAAATCAGATCTTATACTGTGTCTCCCATGGCATCTGATTTTTTTACACACACAGTCTTGAATGGATGAATCTCATCTTGTTTCCATAAGAAAATATGCTACTATTTTTCTTCATACATTGATTCAGTCAGTGAAATAAATCACTCATCTCAACTGCCCCACTGAATAATATTGGTCCGAGTGTTGTTAGTTTTTTTCACGAACAGGACTCCGACCAAAAATACGGTGGTGTGAACAAGCCCTAACTGAAAGATTCACACCTGCTCTGTGCTTTGAAGCTACTCCTGGTTTTGACTTGCAAATATTGATGAAAGTATGGTTAAAAAAAAAATTGACATAAGATTAAGGCATTACAGTATTGTTTCTACATGATAATTAACTTGAGACCATCATCTTCATAACACATTTATTTCCACCCCAGGAAAGTACCAGCTGTATGTATTTTTTTGTATTTAAACTGTATCCAAGAGTGAAGGTGATTGAAGACTGCAAAACCACAAAAGAACACAAATGGAAACTAGGAGTAAAGAAACATGTGAAATAAACCAGGATATGTGGTAAAACATATTCCGCAAAACACTCCCCTTTAACTATGATGACAGATTTACACACATTTGGCATTCCCTCAAGTACTTATCTGGAATGGCTCTACAAGATGGAGTCAATTTGTGGAATCATTGGCCTTAAAAAGTTTGCAGTCATCTGGTTTGTTGTGCGGGGACAGTATTGGTAAACAGATCCATGCAGTGTTGAGCCCTATTCCACAACTGTTTTAAGACAGAAGACAGCAGAACCCCACAACTAATTAAATGACAAATGACAGTCTATCATTACTTCAAGATGTGAAGTTCAGTTGATCTGGAAAATTGCTAATAACCTTTGTTACTGTAGCAATATGTTATATGCTGAGCCGCCTCTAGGGGTCTCACTACCTGGATGTATTCAGAGGATAGAGGGGGGACTCGTTGGTAAGAGCGTGAGACAGGAAGCATTCATGTAATGGTGGCTGAGAGAACCTGCATACAATAAAAGTAACCCGTTACCACAATCGTGTCAGAGGCATAAACGAGAAATAGAACATGGTGGCAGCAGGGCTGAACCTATAAAGAACAAGTGGACAGACAATCCAGGCAGCTTGTGATACAAAGCTCAACTGTAAAGTACAGTGTCCACAGTACAACATTATGGAGACCGCATTAAAACCTCCTCAGAGACTAGACATCATGTCCTCAAATCTATCGCAGACCTGGAGACATTGGAAGGAGGAGTTTACTCTGTATGTGGATCTTACAGTAGACACCAATGATCAGAAGCGTAAGGTGAAGCTCTTCTACTATCTGATTGGAGAAAAAGGCAGAGAACTTGCTCAGACCCTGATCCAGGACGGTACGGACAGTCTGGCAGACATTGTACAGGCATTTGATAAGCACTGTGATCCCAAAAGAATGAGACAGTGGAAAGATTTAAGTTTTTCACCAGAAATCAGGAGATGGGAGAGAATATAGACGCATATGTGACTGAGCTGAAAAGACTGGCAGCAGCATGCAGCTTTGGAGATATCAGAGATTCTCTTATCAGAGATAGAATAGTGTGCGGCATCAGAGAGCCACAGCTAAGAGAGAGACTGCTTAGAGAGGGGGAATTAACCCTAGAGAAATGCATGCAAATAAGCAGAGCTGCAGAGCTAACAAGAGACAGCCTGAAGATGATGGCAGACACCACTGAGGAGCCAGTACATGCAGTAACCATGAGAGGAAAAGCAGAGCACCAAGCGAGAACAGTCCAGTGCAGATACTGTGGCAGAAGACATGAGAGAGACAAAGAGAAGTGTCCAGCATGTGGACAAAGCTGCAGGACCTGTGGTAAGATGAATCATTTCGCAGCTCTCTGCAGACTTAAGCCCTTTAAAAAGCACAGAGAAATTCACAGTGTGACACAGGACAATGACGAGTGCAGAAGATATTACATGGATACAGCTACAGTCGGCAACAGAGAATGTCAATACAGTCAGACAGCCAGAACCTAAAGATACAAGACAACTGTTTGCAACTCTTTTATTAAATGACAAACCCATTAGATTTCAGTTGGACTGTGGAGCAAGTTGCAATGTCATACCGGAGGATCTACTAAATGAACAGGTGTCCATTGAACCTACGGATAAGGTACTTATGATGTACAACAAAACGATACTGAAAGTTCTTGGGACATGCAAACTGAAGGTTAGTAACCCATGCAACAGAAAGAGTTATAGAGCCCAATTTACAGTGCTGCAGGGTGGTGACCACATACCGTTACTAGGTATAAAAGCAGTTCAGGCAATGGACTTAATAAAGGTACAATTCCATAACATTATGTCTGTGGAAGTCAAACAGAGTATGAAGGATATCCCAAAAGCAGACAGCAATCTAGATTTACAGATTATAAAAACACAGTATGCGGATGTATTTGAGGGTGATGGATGTTTTGAAGGAAAACACAAACTGGAAATTGATAACACAGTACAACCTACCAGACTACCGACAAGAAAAGTGCCTGTAGCGCTACTTCAGCCATTGAAAGAAGAACTACAGCATTTAGAAAAGCGAGGCATGATAGAAGTCGTCCATCAGAGCACAGACTGGATAAGTAGTTTGGTCATAGTGCAGAAACCATCAGGAAAACTAAGAATTTGTATCGATCCCAAACCACTCAACAAAGCTCTCAAAAGGAATCACTATCCGATGCCTACAATAGAGGATGTGCTACCAGATTTATCAAAGGCAAAAATATTTTCAGTTTGTGACGTAAAAAATGGATTTTGGCATGTGGAACTGGATGAAGAATCCAGTTTATTGACAACGTTTTCTTCTCCATTTGGTCGCCGTAAATGGCTGAGAATGCCCATGGGACTGACACCAGCTCCAGAAATATTTCAGCAGAAGTTGATGCAAGCTTTGGAAGGACTCCCAGGAGTAAAGACGATAGCAGATGATATATTAATAGTGGGAGAAGGTGACGATATGCAATCTGCAATAAAGAATCACGATACAAGGATGCTATGATTTTTAGATAGGTGTAGAGAAAAAAGGATAAAGTTGAACTTGGAAAAGTTGAAACTGAAAATGACGGAAGTGCCATATATAGGACATCTTCTAACCTCAAATGGAGTGAAAGTGGATCCAGAAAAGGTGAAGGCGATACAAGAGATGCCTACCCCAACAGATGTGTGTGGAGTACAACGATTTTTGGGCATGGTGAATTATCTGTCCAAGTTTTGCAAGAATCTATCAGACATGTGTGAGCCAATGAGACAGCTAACTCACAAAGATGTGTTGTGGGAATGGACAGAAGCACAGGAGACGGCTTTCCAATCAGTAAAGACAGCCATTGCAGACACAGCAACCTTAAAATATTTTGATCCACAGTTAGAGGTGGTAGTCCAATGTGATGCGTCAGAAAAAGGCCTAGGTGCCACCTTAATGCAAGAGCGGCAACCAATCACATTTGCAAGCAAAGAGCTAACACCGACAGAGCAGGGATATGCCCAAATCGAAAAGGAGTTACTAGCTGTGGTGTTTGGAATGGAAAGGTTTCATCAGTACACATACGGTCGACAGGTAACAGTACAGTCAGATCACAAACCGTTGGAGAGCATTACAAAAAAAAACACACTACTAAATGCACCAAAGAGACTGCAGCGCATGCTTCTGCGACTTCAAAAATATGATTATGAAATTGGATATTGTCCAGGAAAAGACTTGTTGATTGCAGATACTCTAAGCAGAGCATACTTACCCAACTCAGAGGATAAAGGACAAGAAATGGACAACATCAATATGTGTGATTATCTTGCAGTATCTAAAGATAAACTGAATCAAATACAGACCTTCACAGAACAAGATAAAACACTACAGATATTAAAAACTGTGATCCTGCAGGGCTGGCCAAAATATAAGCAGCATGCTCCAAAGGAAGTTGCTCCATTCTTCCATATACGAGATGAACTGTCAGTACACCAAGGAATCATCATAAAGGGAGAAAGGGCAGTGATACCGGAGACTCTGAGAAGAGACACACTACAGAAATTATACTCCTCCCACTTGGGCATTGAAGGATGTTTGCGGCGAGCAAGAGAATCAGTTTATTGGCCGGGTATGAATGATCACATAAAAAGTTACATAGCACAATGTGAGATATGTGCGTCCGGCGGGGATAAACAACCGAAAGAGCCATTGCAACCGCATGCCGTTCCAAATAGACCATGGTCAAAAATAGGAATAGATTTGTTCACATTGGAGGAAAGAGAATACCTGGTAACTGTGGACTATTTTTCTAACTTTTGGGAAGTGGACCATTTGAAGGATACAAGAGCAAGAACAGTTATTAAAAAACTCAAGGCTCATTTTGCAGATATGGGATTCCAGAGATTGTTTTTACTGATAATGCCGCTCAATTTAGGTCAGAAGAGTTCAAGGAGTTCAGCAAGTTATGGGAATTTGAACACAATACATCATCTCCTGGATATCCTCAAAGCAATGGCAAAGCGGAATCAGCGGTGAAAACAGCATAGAAGTTGATTAAGAGAGCGAAACAGGCAGGGACAGATGTATATCTATCTATACTGGACCACAGAAACACACCTTCCCAAGGTCTAGACAGCAGCCCAGCACAGAGGCTTCTGAGTAAACGGACAAGGACACTCATACCAACAGCTAGTCGTCTTCTGAAGCCAAATCTGGTGAGGGGAATGAGGTCAAAACTAAAGAAAAATCAGGATAGACAAGCGTTCTATTATAATCAGTCGGCAAAAGATCTACCAGAACTGAGACAAAATGACAACATCAGGATGCAGCCGAGCAAATATGACAAACAATGGAGAAAAGCAAAGGTGCTCCAGAAACTAGGACCTAGATCCTACGAGATTGTGACAGAGGAGGGAAGAAAACTAAGGAGAAATCGGAGACATCTGAGGAAAATGCAAGAAGGATCTGATACATGGTCATATGAACAGTATCCTCATATCCAAGATGAGGAAACAGCAAGTCTAAGCAGAGAGGCTACAGGGATGGCCCAGGTTCAGTGTGGAGATTCCGGTCGGAGACAGGCAATACCAGATGCGGTAACGCCCGAATCGAGAGAACCACCGAATAGTGGCAGTAACGTATCGTATGTTACTAGATCGGGCAGAATGATCACAAAGCCAGCACACCTCAAGGACTATATATACAACCAAGTATTTTAAAGTATCTTAATAGCATGATGCTTGCCAGTTATGTTTATGTCACCAATATCTCGAATATTGAAATGTTCACATGTATGTTAGTTATATTAGCTTAGTTATTTCTTAGGTTAAAAGACAAAAGATGTAGCAATATGTTATATGCTGAGCCGCCTCTAGGGGTCTCACTACCTGGATGTATTCAGAGGATAGAGAGGGGGGACTCGTTGGTAAGAGCGCGAGACAGGAAGCATTCATGTAATGGTGGCTGAGAGAACCTGCATACAATAAAAGTAACCCGTTACCACAATTGTGTCAGAGGCATAAACAAGAAATAGAACAGTTACACACCTGCCCTGAGTATCTCAGGCTCCTCTTTGTCCTGGGTTTGCTACCCTCTGTTGTGCTCCACATTGGGTTTTACAGATTGTCTGGTTTGGATTAATGATATAATCTTTCTAGATCTATTTAAGGACCATTGACACATACACACCTGTGTCATGGGATTGAGATTCGAGTAATACTTGTTTGGTATGCTCCATTATCTATACTACTGTGTTTCAACTTGCATCAATCTCTGCTGGTTTCCACTCAATTTGTTTGTCTGCTCCTGAGTTTGCAGTAAGTTTTAGTCCTCTTGATTCCATGTGTATTCTGGAAGCTACACTAACACCTGGTGTCCTTGTGCCCACCTGGACCAGAGGCTTAGCGGATCCACCTCACATGTTGAGCCTTTACATCCTTGAGGGTATACTCAAGTGCAATCATGAAATCAGTTGATTTGATAAAACTGGCTCTCATGAAGACTCTACGAGTAATGGAAGGCTAAAATTGACCTATTCTGCAGAAGATAAGTTCATCAAAGTTACTAGCCTTAAAAAATACAAATTGACTGCATCTTAGATAACAGTTTGCATAAATGATGTCCAGACATCAAGTATAAGACACAGCGCAACATCAAATGTCCCAAGGAGGGCATTGGCGCAAACCTCAGGACATGATAGGGAAAAATGGAGATCAAGATCTGCTTTCTTAGTAACAAAAGTTTGCACCTAGAAGGACATAGTTTAATATTTGCTATGGGACTCTTTTATGTATACCGCTATAGAAGGACTACTTGGCATGTGCGAACAGTCATGGGTAAATTTGATTTATCCTAAACTAAAATACAATTAAAATATCATCTGACAATGATGTTTCAATGTGTAAAGATTCCCCTCTCTACAGATCAATGTGTGTCATATTGAACTGAATACAAACCTGGGAAAACAGTTTTGAAAGCACAGACACTATTTTATAAATAGCAGTATTTCACTCTCACATTGAGATCACTTTCTTTCTGCTGTAGATTGATTATATTCACTTTTTTAAGCATTGGTCATGACATTTGTGCTATATTGCCATAAATTAGTGGTGACACTTTCTGTTATAATGTCCTTATATTGCCTTAAGCTATTGTTGTCAAGCTTGACATTGAGCTTTCAACTAGATCATACAAAGGATTAAAGAGGACCTGTGAGCTATTCTGAAATGTCTGTTTTAGTAGATACTTACATCCTCCATAAAATAAAAATACTTTCACATTTTTTCTGAATAAATTTACTTTAGTTAGGCCGAATTCAGACGTCTACAAAATGCGGTCTGAGTAAGGACCGTGATTTCTTGATCGGCCATCCTGATTTTTTTGCAGTGTTTTTTGTATTCTAAGGCCATGTGTAGGGATGTATACTATCTTACCCAGTTCCTGCCCATGAAGACAACAACCTCATTGTGTGTACAGTGTCATGTGGTTTTATATGTAATAGTGATGTACTTCTTATGTAATTTATTATGTTTATATACAGTATAAGTCATGTAAAGTATTAATGTATAATGTGGGTAGTGTATAGTACAGGATTAGCTTAGGACAGCATAAGTACAGTTTATATAGTGAGTGGTTTGGCAACATTATAGGATATAACATAAGAACGATAGGTTTAGTCTATAAGACGGGAAATAGTTAATGATAAATCTAGTTCATTGGGTGGGAATTAATGTCAATAAAGAGGGGGGCACTTCCTGGTAGAGCAGGAGTTAGCAGGAGTTAGAGAAGTGCACATAAAGGTCAAGTTCAGGTGTGGTGGGTTGCTAGGGTCAGCATGTGTCGATTGTTTCAGGCAGGAGGCATTGCTGGGATCCTGAGAGGTCACTCCTGTCACTTCCGGAGCACAAAGTCTGGCATAGGCATTGCTGGACACATCGTGTCCTCTGGCATACAGTGGAAGATTGACAGGGACTACCATAGACGGAAGGTGATGACAGGTCCTGGGTGTACTGTCGAGGTGGACGGGAAATACCTGAGGATGGCAGTAAGCTTGGGCTTTGTCCAGGATGAACTAGTGACAGGACTGAAGAGAAGTTGTACTAAGGAGGAAGAAAATGTGAATTGCTGTACCCTATCCCACTTGTCACCAATTGATGAACTTGAACTGATTAGTAAACGCTAACCTGTTGTAAATAACTTTGTGTCCCCTGAATTGTGTGCGGCGGCTCCTGAAGTCAGAATCCTGGAGGCAGCAGAGGCCTGTGGCATACAGTGAGTATGATGCACCCAACACTCTATATTACACTGGGACAATCTGTCTCTAAAGTGCCAGAATGAAGCCGACAGAAGCTCAGTCATGACTAGTGATGGTCGAACTCCTGGACGTTCGAATCCAGTGCTTCAACCAAACATTTAAAAAAAAAAGTTTGGTTTGGGTACCAGAACAGTACCCGAACCCAGACCCAATTCAGATGAATGGGGGGCTTGAACATCCATTGCATCCCACACTGTCATCTGCCTAACAAGCGCAGCAAATAATGACTCTAAGATTATTACCGCCAGTCACATTGCTGCGGTTCCTCTGACAGACTGCAGCTGCGACTGGTAGTAAAAAAGTCTACCTCCGGTCACAGACATCGACCGGTGACAGTACTACTCCCATAAGCCTACGCCTGCTGCCACTAATAACAGCGAAAGCACAACCGAAAAAGGACCACACACTACGACCATAAATCCAAAAATACACAGTATATTTTATTAGTATAATCTCAAAAAAATGGAGTTAAAAACAATGCATAGATAAAAAAGATAAATATATGCTACAGAAAGGGGTAACATTATCCAGGTATAATTGCATACAAAATATTCAATAGGTGGTAAAAAACAAATCAAAAACATTTATATTAATTAATTAATAATGTGCAAAATAAGCAAAATTGTATAAACATATGAAAAAAGTGCATAGGTGCATGTGCATAAGAGACACCAGTAGGTGTCAGTATAAAGACCAATACCAGTAATCAGGGGGCATACCACAAAAGACGCTATAACTGGTACCTTTCCGTAGGAAAGCCAATCAGATATATGACGTACTGAAAGGTCCCCGTTATAGAAGTAAAATAAAAATAACATCAAGTTTGTTTATTTATTTATAGTTCAAGCACCGGCTGATTAATACTCCTATTAGCGGCACTTGCTCTCGCTATTATTAGGAACAGCTGACTTAGCTTGATGGGAGTAGTACTCTCATCAGCTGACGCGTTTGTGACCGGAGGTAAACTTTTTACCGCCGGTTACAGCTGCTGGAGCTCTGACCAGCGCTAATGCTCTTACAGCTGATCAGAGTCATCGTGTTTCTTGCGCTGTCATGCAGCCTGGAAAAGACTCGATATTCGGAGCGCCGAACCCAAACAGTAACATCGACTTCCTGGAGCAGTCAGTGTTCGAGGTCTGTGCTCAAAAAGTAGGTGTTCGATGAGGACCCGGAACTTTACTTTTCGGGTTTGCCCATCCCTATTCATGACTACGGCTCTGCTGCACTTTACACATGTTAACACATTCAGTATTTGGTCAGTATTTCACATCAGTATTTGTAAATCAAAACCTGGATTGAAACAGTTAGAGGAGAAGTATAATAGAAACATGTGCATTTCTTACCCACTCATGCTTTTGACTTACAAATACTGATGTAAAATACTGACCAAATACTGAATGTGTGAACATGGCGTAAATGTGAATGTAGTTTTTAAAATCACATTTTCATTGCTTGTACTGCAAAGTGCAACAGATTTCTAATGCAAAACTACACTAAAAATCTATTTCAAATCTTGAATTTGTGAAAACAGCTTAAGTGTATTTGAACATGTTACATTTTTGTTGCGTTTTTTTCATAAAAGATTTCCCGGTAGCAGCAAAGTGAAAGGTTCGTGAGGTTTAATGCACATATTGTTTATTTTTTTTCTTGCAGATTGTCAGCAGATTCAAATTTGCAGGATGTCAATTCCTGAAGTGTTTTTGCATCAGAAATCACTCGTATTAATGAGTGTGGAAAAATACGTAACAATAAGGCATGTAAAAAAATGCGGCAAAACCGTGGCAAAAATAATTGGCTTTTATGCAGTGTTTTTCCTTTTAACAAATCAGGATTTGCAACAGTTTGCTGCAAATCTAGAATGTGTGAAAATACCCTTTAACAACACAGCAAATCATATGTAAGTCAGTGACTATTAAAATACATTTTTTGTCAAACAATAGAGATAAGGTTCATTGCAATGTAAAAAAAACCCTTCTAATTTTTATCAAACTGAATTAATAAAACTTCACTTTTATCATCATATAATAAAAAAAAATCTCACTACACCAACAGAAATGTTTCATCATCTTGAATGAGTGCAATTATAATTGGCTGGTAAAATTAAGAACTTTGCAATTTGTTATTGAAAAAAATCAATTTCATTCTCAAGAAGCGGGATTATTTATTTATTTATCACACTAGTAACCATAAGAAAGTACCGTATATACTCATGTATAAGCCGACCCGTTTATAAGCCGACCCCCTTAATTTTGCCACAAAAAACTGGGAAAACTTATTGACTCGCGTATAAGCCTAGGGTGAAAAATGATTATGCCCCCATATGATGCTCCACAGATTATGCCCCCATATGCTGCACAGATTATGCGCCACAATATGCCCCACAGATTATGCCCCATATGCTCCAGATTATGCCCCATATGCTCCAGATTATGCCCCATATGCTCAGATTATGCCCCCATATGCCCAGATTATGCCCCCATATGCTCCAGATTATGCCCCCATATTTCCACAGATTATGCCCCCATATGCTCCAGATTATGCCCCCATATGTTCCAAGATTATGCCCCCATATGCTCCAGATTATGCCCCCATATGCTCATATTATGCCCCATATGTTCCACAGCTTATGCCCCATATGCTACATATTATGCCCCATATGTTCCACAGCTTATGCCCCATATGCTCCATTTATGCCCCCATATGCTTCCATATTATGCCCCCATATGCTCCAGATTATGCCCCATATGTTCCACAGATTATGCCCCCATATGCTCCATTTATGCCCCATATGTTCCACAGCTTATGCCCCATATGCTTCCATTTATGCCCCCATATGTTCCAAGCTTATGCCCCACTATTATGCCCTATGTTCCAGCTTATGCCCCCATATGCTCCAATTATGCCCCCATATGCTCCATATTATGCCCCCATATGTTCCACAGCTTATGACCCCATATGCTCCAGATTATGCCCCATATGTTCACAGATTATGCCCCATATGCTTCATAATATGCCCCATAGTTCAGATTATGCCCCATATGCTGCTGCAAAAAAAAAAAATGACATATCACCTCTCGTTGCTGGGGGCCAGGTGCGGTGCCCTGAGCAGGCGGTGACACCGGCGTGCTATGGGGGACAGGTGCCGGTGTCACCGCTCGTTCAGGACCCCGGCACCTGAGATATTTACCTGTCCTCTCTGCACCGCTGCGCACTGCTCCCTCTTCCGGGTCCTCGGCAGTGAATGATCTGGCAGGGGGCGCGGCGCTCACTAACGACATCATCGCGCCCTCTGCCTGATCATTCACAGCCAGAGGAGTCAGACGAGGACGCAGCATGCAACGGTGGAACGGGACAGGTAAATATAGTTATACTCACCCCTCCGCCGCGCGTCCCTGCAGCCTCTCCTCTTCTCCCGGCGCTCTCTGCAGTGCTTCCTTCCTACAGCGGTCACATGGTACCGCTCATTAAAGTCATGAATATGTGTATATTCATGACTTTAATGAACGGTGCCATGTGAACGCTGCAGGAAGGAGCCGGAGATCGTGGGAGAAGCAGGGGGACTGCAGAGACCGCGCCGGCGGAGAGGTGAGTATAATCCGACACCCCCGATCCCCCTCCCCCGCCGACCCCCGTATATGACCCGCGTATAAGCCGAGAGGGGGACTTTCAGCCCTAAAAAATGGGCTGAAAATCTCGGCTTATACACGAGTATATACGGTATATACTTTTGCGCTAGTATGTCCGTCTCAGGAACATGGAGGTCCCAGAGCAAATGTGTTAAATTGCAAAAAAACTTTATGTATACATCAACAGCACAATAGGAATATATGTAAATGAGCACCAATGAAGTAGTATACTGTATAGCAAGCTTTGGGGTAGTGATAAGACCAGGCTGCAAATAGGCAATTTAGAAAAATTGAAGTATGGACATCAGCCCAATTTGCCCACCCTGACGTCATATCATATGTGTCAATATGTATCCAGTTACAAGTTAACAAACTCAACAAACAGAGTGAAAATACTATACAGTAATGAAGTAGGTAATTATCCTATTTACCGCTATGCAGACCAGCAAAGTTCTTAGTTGCATCCACTTGAAAGAAGAGCCATGCTGGGCAGGTGTGAAGAGGTTCTTGCAAAATAAGCAAGTAGAGCTGAAATACAGCAAACAAGCTTTCCCGACCGGTGGCGCTTATGAACATAAAAAATAAGGCAATGCAGTGTGTGACATCACACAGTCCACGGCCTAGTCCCAGTCCTTGCACGTCTCATAAACCAGTTTCCTTTTTCAGAGAACACTATTAACATGCTATACCTAGTGGCTTTTTTGTCCCTGTCCTGCAGCAGATTAGCTAGATTATGATTAAATTTCAACAAGTATATAATGACAAAATAAAATGTTCATAAACATATAAAAACATAATCAACAAAAGGAGCTCAAAAATAAAAGCAAAAAATATATACATTTAAAAATGTATATAAAATATACAACCTATGGATATGCAAATTATTCACATTCAAAAGATGCATACATAGATGTATACCTACTGTACATCACAAAATATTCATAGCAAAATATATGTGTGCCCACAAAGGACCCACACAGCCATCTGCATATGTTGTCCGCAAGAAAGAAAAAAAAATGTTAAAAAATGTATGTATACACATGTCTCAAGTTATGTAGATATCCCTCAGAGGCACAAGGACCCGTATGTTATATTTTATGTTTTCATTCTCCATAGATTATGTAGGGAATTATATTCCACGTGTGTATAAATTAATATGCAAATTGCTATATCACTAACTTTGTATTCCATTGTCCATTGGAGTTAAATTTAAAGTGTGCCAAGTAGGTGAAGAAATGAATTCAGAGACTAAAGGAACACACTTCAAGTGCTACATAAAGGTTTAGTTAAAGTCAAAAAGTTATATATCATGGATGAGACCACTAGGTGTAAGAGTATTCAAATTAAAAATCCATTTGGAGTCCACCCTTGATATATGTGACATAAAATTGCCACCCCTGCAGTCCCTAGCGATATTTTCCAGACCCTGGAACCTAGCTCCTTTGAAAGAACAGTGGTGTTTAGGCCGGCATCACACTACCGTAGAATACGGCCGAGTGCTATGCGAGAAAATAATGCATAGCACTCGGCCCAGAGTGAATCTTAATTTGGTTGTACCAGGGACCATGCCCATGTATCGTATCTTTATGGATGTTTATTTTTAATACATTTTTTGAAGAAATTTGCATTTTTATCCAAGTTTTCACGCTGGAGATCATTTTTCCTTTCCCCGTTTCTACTTGTATTGTTAATTCATGAGGCAGCTCACATCAGCGTTTATTTTCTTGGGCGTATTCAACGTGCATGTAAAATCACAGCATGCTGCGATTGTCACTGAGACTCGAATGAGATTCGCCAATGCAAGCCTATGGGTGTGACAAAAAAATTGCATGGCACTCAGACCATGCGAGTGCTTTCCGATTTTTATGCACTGCTGTCCTTTGAAAAGCCGGCAATTAATGTGCCGCATACAGTAAAATTACACGTTAGAATAGAATAGATAGACGCCAGTTAGATGAGCCGCCCGCCAGGGCTATGGGGTACTCGGACCCGAGCCCGTTGATCTCTATGGGAGATGTCACTGTGGCCACGGCTCGGTCCGTGGCCCTGGGCGCTCACCCTGGAAAGGGGATATATTTACAGGGGATAATGTCAGTGAATCGTGACGCCACCTGTGGTGTCTGGTGAGGATCACCAGCGCTGCAGCAGTCCACTGAGGCCGGTGTTGTGGCAGCTTAGGTGGTATAGACCCCACAGGTGGAGCAGACCTTCAGGGCAGCGTAAATGTAGGGATGCAGGATGGAGGGAACCCAGCCAGGTAAGAACAAGAATGGGAGCACACACACAAGTTACTTCTGTACCTTTACTGGAGTTAGTTCAGGAACATCCAGAGTACTGTAGGGTGAAGGGTGCACGTCCAGATTCTCCCCAGTGAGCAGGTGTAGGGCCTCCTGTTACTTGCCTCTCTGTAGTCAGTTTCTGACCTGCCTGTAGCTAGGCCTAACTTTGTCTCTGTCCTGCACCGGCTGACTTTGTGGTAGGGCCTTCTCCTGGGAGTACACACTCCCTGCTTGTAGGGTCTCCGTGTCCCCTGGCTCTGTTAAATATCAGCTGTTGGGTGCTCCTGGGACCTGTAGTCCTCCAGGAATTCCGGTTGTCTCATACTGGGTCGTAGAGATCCCTGTAAGCTCGGACCCGGTGTCCGGTATGTGCTTTCTGGGGTGAGCTAGTAAGGGTCCTCTGCCCCCTTGCTACTCTCTCCTTTAGCCTTCGGCCACTCGGGCCCTCACTAGGCTATACACACTGGCAGTTAGCTGGCTGACTCTTCTGCCGCTCTCTAGAGCGTCGGCACGCTCCTAGCTCGCTGACTTGAGCTGAGTGAGTATCACTCTGCAGACTGACCTGTTTCTGTGTCTCAGAGTGTTCTCTGCTACAGTGAACTGTTCTGTTCCTAGAGTGTCCTCTCTAGAGTGAGCAGACGTCTCCCTCTTTTTATCTACCTATACAGGCTCCCTCTGGTGGTCTGAGGAAGGGAGAGGATGTGTGAATGCTCTGAGGGCCTCTTGTGGATGAATCCTTTAGTGCACCCTTCTAGGATTTGTGGCACCAAGCGCAGCTGGGCTCCACAGATATATACACATAGAATACATAGATATATAGATGTCAGTTACACACACATATATATTATATATATATATATATAATTGTATTTATTATTTGCATAGATAGCTAGATACAAGAAAATCCAGCAATTCAGCAGCACATAGTGTGAAATCACAGCAGTAGCTGACAGGATAGAAGAGATGGATTACATATGATACAGTACATACAAATAGAATAGGTAGATATATAGATGTCTGTGAAAAATACAATTAGCACAGTGTGTGTGCAGCTTACTGTACATGTATTTAATTAATAAAAGATTATTTTCTGGAAAAAAATGGTGTGGGCTCCCGTGCAATTTTTGTAACCAGCAGAGGGAAAGCCAATGGCTGGGGGTCGATGTTTATAGCGTGGGAAGGGAGTAATACACATGGAGCTTCCCAGGCTATTAATTTCAGCTCACAGCTGTATAATAAGCCTTTACTGGCTATTAAAATGGGGGAACCTAAAAAAAATGATGTGGGGTTCCCCTATAATTAATAACCAGCAAAGGCTATGCAGACAGCTGTGGGCTGATATTAATAGCCTAGGAAGGGGCCATGGATTCTGCCCCCCAGGTTAAAAACATCAGCTCCCAGCCCTCCAGAAAAGGCACATCTCTAAGATCGCCAATTCTGGCACTTAGCCTCGCTCTTCCCACATGCCCTGTGGTGGTGGCAAGTGGGGTGATAATTGGGGGTGTTGATGTCACCTTTGTATTGTCAGGGGACATCAAGCCCCGAGGTTAGTAATGGAGAGGCGACAATAAGATGCCCCATTACTAACCCCATAGTCACTTTGTAAGAAAATGCAGACACCCAGAAAAAAATAATTTAATTGAAAGACACAGACTCCTTTAATAATCTTAATTAAACCATACTTACGACCTCGCCGATTCCCCCGATGCCCTCGTTATCTGCAAAAGAGGTAAAAATACAACAAAATTCCTCACCTTTCCACAGAGATGCTTATAACCCATTTGTCCCAAGACGGGTCTAGCTCTGCTACATCTAGATGGCAGGCTGCATGGATGCCTGTCATCCAGCAGAGACACTGAGCAACATATGCCTAGTGTCTGCTTGTGAACTGCTATTAACTGTCTGAGGGCACCACGAGCGTGAGAAAATTCTCCTACTCACGATGCCATCAGACAGGTCCTGCAAGTTCACAGACAATGAACTCATTTCCACTATGTGACGTCAGCGCGAGTGCTTATGGTTGCTTATGTAACTTTAAGTTTGCATAAGTTCGACAGGGTGTGCAACATACCTGTTTGCAGCTTTTTTTTTATCTCCAAATGACATGAACTCGAGGCCCCTGGGAAATGTTAAAGGAAATGGATTGGGCTGAAGATTAGTATCAACTGTGGTTAGGCTAAATTGTACATAAACGTTTAGGAAGATGGAAAAAGACAAATCTATGTACAACTAAAGGACGTTGTCTGAATAACTAAATAAATCAGGAATCCTGCATTAGATGTTACAGCTCTGAATACACCAATAGATAGGTCAAGTAGAAATGAACCTGAACAGATCACATTACTGCTCAAACTGAAGATGGTGTAAGACTATAAAATAGAAAAGCATCAGACTGTTTTTGTCAGGAGTGAATTGTTTAAGATCAGATGAGATATATACATGGAAGATATGACACTTTGATACAATTTAAAGTAGTCAGTGTAAATTTGGTGTGCCCTATAACCCCTTAGTGACAGAGCCAATTTGGTACTCAATGACCAAGCCAATTCTTACAATTCTGACCACTATCAGTTTGTGAGGTTATAGCTCTGGAACACTTAAATGTATCCCACTGATTCTGTTTTTTTCGAGACATATTGTACTTCATGTCAGTGGTAAAATTTATTCTATATAACTTGCGTTTATTTATGAAAAAAAACGGAAATTTGGCAAGAATTTTGAAAATTTTGTAATTTTCAAACTTATAATTTTTTTCCCTTTAAATCAGAGAGCGGTGTCTCACAAAATAGTTAGTACTGTATTTTTTGGACTATAAGACGCACCGACCATAAGACGCATCCCAAATTTTCAGAAGGAAAATCGGGAAAAAAAAATAATGTGTCAAATGGGGGTCCGTCTTACAGTCCAAATTCAGCTTACCAGCGAAGGGATCAGCACAGGTAGAGGAGTGGTCACAGGGGTCGTTCGGTGGTCCAGGTGGTGCGGGGGGGTGGTTGCTCTGTGGGGTGGCTGTGTTCTGTGGGTGGCTGTGCTCTTGTGGGGTGGTTGTGCACTGTGGGGTGACTGTGCTCTGTGGGGTGGCAATATACTCACAAATCCAGTGGCGGTCCCAAAGCAGCTTCCCTGTGGTGCGGTGGTGGTGTCGGGGCAGCAGCGGGGCTCTGGGCTGCGTGGGGGACACCGCCGGCATTTCGTCCTAGCCCGAAAGCCCCCGCAGCTCCGCTGCTGCGACGTGGTGCCGTCCTGAAAGATGGCCACCAGGGGCCTCCGGTGGTGGTCCCAATGCAGCCTGTGGTGCGGTGGTGGTGTCGGGGCAGCAGTGGGGCTCTGTGCTGCGTGGGGTTCTCCGCCGGCATTTCGTCCTAGCCGGAAAGCCCCCCGCAGCTGCAACGCGGTGCCGTCCTGAAGGATGGCCGCCAGGGGCCTCCGGAAAGATGGCCGCTGCATACTCATTCAAATATCGCCAACGAGATCTTGTCCTGAGATTGGGCAGAGAGCCACACTAGGTCGACCAGAGCAAATGTAGGAGCAGGGCGCCGATGGGCATCGGCCGAAGACCTCATCCTCTCTTTGGAGGCCTGAATGACATCCTGGGTGTGGTCCCAAATGTCCCGTGCCTCCACAGCCCAGTCTGCCTCCCTGGAGTTGGCGGAAGACATGGGCATGGGCACCGGGACCGCGGAAGCTAGTTCAAGAGGAATGGGATCTGTCCGGTGGAGTCAGCTACAGCATTATTGAGAGCAAACTCAGCCCACGGTAGCAAAGATGCCCAGTCATCCTGCCTGGCTGAGACAAAATGTCGCAAATATGTGACCAAATCTGGTTGGCCCTCTCTACTAACCCATTCATCTCGGGATGATACGCAGAGGAGAGATTTAACTCAATGCTGAGTAGCTGACACAGCTCTCTCCAGAACCGAGACGCAAACTGGGGACCTCGATCACTGACGATTTTGTCTGGCATACCATGTAAATGGAAAATATGCCTAATAAACAATGCTGCCAAGGCCCGTGCAGACAGTAACCATGGTAACGGCACCAAGTGCACCATTTTGGAGAAGTGGTCGGTTATCACCCAGATGATTGTGCAGCCCCGAGACTTGGGTAAGCCCACCACAAAATCCATCCCAACCATCTCCCAAGGACTGTCTGCCACCGGCAAAGGAAAAAGTAACTCATCTGGCCACTGTCGAGGGGACTTATTCTTGGCGCAGGACACGCACGCCTGAATATATTCCCTGACGTCACGGACCATATGTGCCACCAGTATGTCCTCGCCAGCAACTCAGATGTCCTTTTTGTCCCAAAATGTTCACCCACCCTGGACGAATGTGCACAAGAAAGTACTTACGGTCGCAAATTGGTGAGCACAAAAGTCTTGACCGGAGGCACAGACTCAAGCGAAACCGGAGTCACAGTTCTTAGGCTCTCAAAGGGGACAATAAGCCGAGGCTCCTCCTCCACCTCCTCAAAGGACACAACGGAGCGAGACAGAGCGTCGGCTTAAATGTTCTTCTCACCGGAGAGGAAATGGAGGGTGAAATGGAACCGGGAGAAGAACAGGGACCATCTGGCCTGGCAAGAATTTAGCCGCTGGGCAGTCTGTAAATAGACCAAGTTTCTGTGGTCAGTAAAAACTTGAAATTGAAAATGAGCCCCCTCCAGGAGTTGTCTCCACTCGGAGAAGGCCAACTTCATGGCTAGCAACTCCCAGTCCCCAATGGAATAATTCCTCTCCGATGGTGTGAAGGTCTTGGAAAAGAAGAAGCAAGGATGTTTACGACCTTGAGCATACTTTTGGAAGAGGACTGCTCCAGCACCAATGGATGAGGCATCTACCTCCAATATAAAAGGCTTATCAACATCGGGGCGATGTAAGATGGGAGCGCTAGCAAAATGGGACTTAACTGAAGTAAAGGCCTTGGAGACCTCCTCTGACCACAACTTAGGATTGGCTCTCTTCTTGTTGAGGCTACCAAGGGAGATACCAGAGTGGAGAAGTGGGGAATGAATTGGCGATAGTAATTGATGAACCCCATAAAATGCTGCATCGCTTTAAGAGAGTGGGGTTCTTGCCAATCCATTACCGCCTGTAGTTTGGCAGGATCCATAGCCAATCCCTGAGCGGAGATGATCTAGCCCAGGAAAGGTAAAACTCCTGCTCAAACACGCACTTCTCCAATTTTGCATACAGGGAATTTGCCCGCAAGAGGTCGAAGACTTTGCAGACATCTCTCCGATGGGAATCTTATCTGGAGAAAAGATTAGAATGTCATCCAGATAGACTACCAAAGAGGTGGCAAGCATATCTCGGAAGATGTCATTTACAAAATCTTGGAAGAGGGTGGAGCATTACAGAGCCCGAAGGGCATCACCAAGTATTCGTAATGACCGTCCCTGGTATTGAATGCCGTCTTCCATTTGTCCCCCTCACGAATGCAAATCAGGTTATACACACCCCACAGATCTAACTTAGTAAATACCCTTGCTCCCCGAAGCCTATCAAAGAGCTCAGAGATAAGCGGCAAAGGGTATTTATTTTCACGGTGATAGCGTTAAGACCCCTATAGTCTATACACGGACGTAACTCTCCGCTCCCGCTGGTGACACCGACTTCCTAATGAATCCTCTTGCCAAGTTCTCCTGAATATATTGGGACATAGCCTCCATTTCAGGGAGAGAGAGGGGATAAACCCTTCCCCTAGGAGGCTCAGCTCCAGGCAAGAGATTGATAGGACAGTCGTAGGGGCGATGAGGTGGAAGAGTCTCCGCAGCTTTATTAGAGAATACGTC
Source organism: Oophaga sylvatica (assembly GCA_033576555.1). Classification (NCBI taxonomy): domain Eukaryota; kingdom Metazoa; phylum Chordata; class Amphibia; order Anura; family Dendrobatidae; genus Oophaga; species Oophaga sylvatica. The sequence goes on along the minus strand of JARQOD010003294.1, from coordinate 12,204 downwards.
TGCATAAGACCAATAAACCTTGGGAATCGGAGTGAGGTCTAAGGGTATCTCTGTGGTGGTGACCTGAACGCTGTCCCTAATGCATCTGCCTTTACATGATTCACCCCAACCCAGAATTCTCCCAGAAGACCACTCCATATGAGGAGAGTGGTGGCGGAGCCAGGGTAATCCCAACAGAGCCTCGTCCATACCCTCAGGAAGAACAAAAAGAGATATATTCTCCTTATGGGATGGCGATATAGACAGGGGAAGAGGGACAGTCTGATGGGTGATTGGTGAGGACAGAATTGATCCATTTAACACTCTAACCGATGCTGGCTCGGTGAGCTTCACCAGAGGTATGGTGTGGCGAGAAGCAAAGGTGGAAGACATAAAATTCCTCTCTGGCCCAGAATCCACACAGAGCTTGACTGGAAGAGTGGATGGACCTAGGGTAATTGTCCCTTTAAGGAGCACTTTCGGGGCAAAAGCCGTTGCGTCTAGTGACCCTGCTCCATGGTTACTGGACACGACCGTTTGCTCAACCGCTGTGGACATCGGTTGGCATAATGCCCCTGCTGCTGGCACACACTTCAGACCACGGAAGCTTGAGCGGCTCGAGACTTAGGTCCCGCTCGAGAAGCTACCATGGTCTCCTGGGAATCAGACGCCTGAATGGGGGATTCAAGAGGTTTGGCAAAGGTGGGAGCCAGCCAAAACCTCTGCCTACACTGGGCCTGCTCCAACCTCCGCTCGTGAAAACGGAGGTCAATGCGGGTAGATATGGATATAAGCTTCTCCAGTGAGGCAGGAATCTCCCTGGTGGCCAAAGCATTCTTTACATGGTCAGACAGACCTCTCCAGTATACTGGAATGAGGACTTTATTCGGCCACTATAACTCGGAGGCCAGAGTCCGAAATTGGACCGAAAACTGGCTGACCATGGACGAACCCTGTGACATTGCCAGCAGTTGGAGCGCCATATCGTGGGTGACCTGAGGGCCTAAAAAACCTTTTTAAGAGCCTCCTGAAAATGACGAGCACTCCGCACCACATGATCGTCGCGCTCCATCAGCGGCGTTGCCCATTTAAACGCTCTGCCTGACAGAAGTGATACTATGAAACCCACTTGTGCCTGCTTCGTGGGAAAACGTGCAGCCAGAAGCTCGAGCTGTATAGAGAACTGGCTTACGAATCCCCGACAATGTTTACTGTCACCAGAAAACTTGTCTGGAAGCGGGAGATGATATAAAATCGGAGCAGAGGTGGCGGAGGACAAACTGGCTGCCGCTGCGCCAGCAGCCTGAACAGCGACTGCCATAACATCCACAGCTGAGGTTGTGCGCTCGAGAGCCGCCAACCTACCCTCCAGCTGCTAGATGAACTGCCGTAGGCGCTGGTCATCCACCATTTTACTAGCCAGACCCTGGCGCTAGTATTATGTTAGGGGCCTGCGGAACGCACCTAATAGATATAAAGGAGAGGTGCGTTCGCAGCCCGGGGCCCACCATGCAGGCAGAGGCTGCTGCTAGTAAGATGGTGCAATAGGCGGTATGAACGAACTCTGTTATCCCGCAGAGTCGCAGATGTGAATGCCGTAGCACTATATGGCGATATGAGCGAAATCTGTTATTCCACAGAGTCGCAGTTATGAACGCCGTACCACTTTAAAATGATAAGAGCGAACTCTGTTATTCCACAGAGCCGCTAAACTAAAAATGCAGTGGCGCTATATGGCGGTTTAAATGAACTCTGTTACTCCACAGAGTCGCAACATAAACGCTGACTGATGGCGATGTCTGCGTGCTGCCCACCGGGTTACGACTGGACTGCGCATTTCCAATATAATGTAGTCAGCGATGCACACAGCAAAACTCCTCACCGGAGGTGCCGGTATACTAGGGGCTTATGTCAGCCAGAGCCCTGAACCCAAACACACAAACTCCTCACCGGAGGTGCCGGTATTCTAGGGGCTTATTTCAGCCAGGTCCCTAAACACATGCATAACCACACTGGCGCAAGCACGTAACAGATTTGATACTAGCTCATGGCCGTGCGGTCATGCAAGCCTTTTATAGCAGTAGCTACAGGACCTTCCAGAAAAGGACCAATGGGAAACTGCTCCAGAACACAAACAGCTTCAGGACCTTACTGGAGGACCAATGGGAGTCATTGCTGTAACCGAGCATGTGACCCCTGATCTCCAATGGGAGATCTTGCCCTGGGCATGCTCAGATGGAGAAACCGAGGACTTAGTCCCAGAGCTGCCTGTCCAGCACTGGTTACAATAGAGGAACCAGGAGAGACAGCAACAAGACTCTGCACAGTATTAGACTGAGCGAGACACTGGGACTGACGTCTCTGCTGAGCAGGCTCCACTGCAGCCGGAGATGGATGGGGGACCGCAGCGGGACTGGCTCGAGATTCCCCTTGTGCAGCAGCGGGAACTCGATCCCTAACAAATACTCTTTTATTTTATTATTTTTACCTAACTAAGAGGGTAATAAAGGGGGGGTTTGATTTACAATTTTTTACTTTGATCACTGTGATAGTGTCTATCACAGTGATAAAAATGAACCAATATGAAAAATTTCCTATTGTTGCCGGGTGCCGGCCGGCAGATCTTGGCAGACGCACTGCACATGTACCCATTATTTTCTCCCTGAAGAAGATGCCGGTGGCGGGGGGACTTCACAGGGGGTTGCAGGAACAATGGAGGCACCAGGTGGAATCAGGTGGCCCTATTTCTCTCTCCTCTGATGTGCGATCACATCAGAGGAGAGAGAAATTAAATGGAAAATCTGACTTTTTTTTGCGGTCGCCGTTATACTGTTAAAAATGGTGACTGCAACACCCGAGTCGGGAAAAACCAACCCAAATCATGTTCTCTAGCCGAGACCCCAGAGAAATTCTGACTCTGGGGGCGCTATACCCTTATTCCTCAGCGCCGGTAAAAAGCAGCTCTGTGGTTTAAGTACCCTTAGCTGCCGCCATTAAAATGCGTATTGGCAGTCGTTAAGGGGTTAAATAACTCAACACACAGCCAATCATGACTACACCGCTGACAACAAAATTGTAAAACACCCCTAAGTGAAAAAGGCCAAGTTGTGTCCAATATAGCCATCTTTTTCCCATTTTTCCCTCCCAGAGTCATGTGAATTATTAGTGTTAGGGTACGTTCCCATGGTCAGTAAACACTCTGTGTACATCCACAGCATCCAACCCACAGCATCCAGGTGATACAGCATAGTGGATGGAATTTCAAGAAATCCCATGTCCACTATGCGTGCACCGATGCCCGCGGTTTACTCATGGAGATGGACATGCGGTGCGTCTTTCCAGATACATCTGCATCATCCTCTCCAGACATTTGATAAAATCCACCATCATAGACACCAACAGGAGACAAGTATCCAACATCAGTGGCCAGGAGAGAAAGGCCATACGGTCAGGGCCGGCGTCAGCACCAGGCATACCCGGGCAAGTGCCGGGGCCCTGAGCAGGCGGGGGGGCCCACTCACCGTCGGGCACCCCGGCGCCCGCTATCAGATGAGAGCGGTACCAGCGCCGCCACTGGGCCCCCCGCTTGCTCAGGGCCCCGGCAGCAGCCGGCGCAATACTTACCTCTCCCCGTGCCTACGCTGCCGCAGCTCCGGCTCCAGGGGGCTCCTGCGCTTCCTCTCGCAGCAACGCCGCTGAATGACGTCATCATTCAGCGGCGGCTGTGGCAGAGAGAGCGCGGACACCAGACAGGTGAGATGTGAGGTGTATGTGTCTGTGTGTGTGTGTGTTGTGTCTGTGTGTATCAGTGAGTGTGTATGTAGTGTGGTGCTTTGTGTGTGTGTATGTGAGAGAGTGCTGCGGTGCTGTCTGTGTGTGGTGCTGTATGTGTGATGGTGGTGGCGGGAGGTAGTGATGGTGGTGAGGAGGCAATGATGATGATTGATGATGGGAGGCAATGGATGATGACGTGATGGGAAGGCATATGATTGATGAATGATGGGGAGGCAATGATGATGTTGATGGGGAGGCAATGATGATGATGATGGGGAGGAAATGATGATGATGATGGGCAGGTAATGATAATGATGGAGAGGCAATGATGATGATAATGGGCAGGCAATGATAATGATAATGGGCAGGCAATGATGATGATAATGGGGAGTCTTTCCACAGCGCCCTTTCCTGTGCCGTAACAGTGCAGAACGCAGCATAGTGCAGAGGAGAGCTCCATATTTTGTATGGAGCATTATATGGGGACCAGTATCCTGTATGGAGCATTATATTTATATGGGTGATGATGGGAAACTATGTGGTGCCCATAATATTGTATGGAGCCTGTACTGTCCAGTCTGTACTGTGCGCTGTGAGGATTTGGCGGTTTCTGAGCTATTGTAGAATTTACAATAGACATCAGTCATGTAATGGAAGAAGTGAAGTATTTGGCATTGTACTATACCCATATTTCTCTGCAGTATCTGTGCATCATGAATCGTGGTCTGTGTTAAAGGGGCCCACTGAGACTCTTTCGCCCGGGGCCCATAAAAACCTGGAGCAGGCCCTGCATACAGTCTCTGAAAACGAACAAAGAAATCATCATTAAACCTGCTGACAAGGAAGGTACAATAGTCATGATGAACACATCAGACTACATGAAGGAAGCAAACAGACAACTGATGGACTCACAGTACTACAGAAAATTGGAGTCGGATCCTACACAGGACTATTACAAGGAACTAAAAAAATTGGTATCTTGTCTGCCTGACAAATCCATAAGAGCTGATGACCTGATACCAGAAAGTCCAAGAATAGGGACATTCTACATGCTTCCCAAAATCCACAAAGCTGGAAATCCAGGGAGGCCGATTATTTCATTGTGGACACCCATACTGAGCAGGTATCTGGATGGGTAGAGGGTATTCTTAAACCCTTGGTAAAGGATACACCCAGCTACATTAGGATACACTGACCTATTGAGTAAACTGGCAGCAATAGGTCTCTTGTGAATGTTTTAGAAATGAATTCTGAGCAGAAGCTCCTCTGGTGGTTATAAACAGTACTGAACCATTCAATGAGGATTGGCAATCAGGAATCACAAACTGGCTGGATATAAGGGAGGTTTCCCCCCATCATGGTTGCCGGTGATCAATTGTTCTTGTCTCAACGTTGTTTCCTGGTTCACTTGGAAGCTTGCTGAGTCTTGCCTCTTCTCCTGCTCTCAGATAAGATATTTTCTGTTTTTTGTTTTTGTGCTTGCCATTTGCATATTTCTCTGCATTTCTGTGAGGTTGGCTAGGTTCCCCTCCCAGGGGGCTTGGGCTCCTCTCGGTTCCTCTGGAGCCACTGTTGTTTGTTCATTTGCCTTTTCCAGTTTTTTCAGTGGCTGCGGCTTAGTTTTGTTACACCAGAGAACTAATTTAGGTGGTAGAGGTCATGTGATCTCAGGTGTTTTTGCAATTAGTAGCGTTGGTTTATTTAGGGTTTTTTGGATTGCAGTAAGTATCCTTCCTATTCTTTTCTGTCTAGGCAGATTGGGCCCCAGCGTTTGCTCATACTATTTTCTGTCTGTGTCTGTATTTCCTCTTGTCTAACCGCCATTACTTGTTTGGGGCTTCCTATGTTCTTTGGGGATCTGCTCCGGGGCAAATAGCTTTCCTCTTTCTATCTTTAGGTGTAGTTAGCCTCTCAGGCTGTGACGAGGCGTCTAGAACCAACGTAGGAACGCTCCACGGCTGCCTTTAGTTGTGGTGGTTAGTCAGGGTACTGCAATCCAGTAGATTCCAACCTCTCTGGTGTATTGCCATTTTTGCCTGCTCTCCTCAGCTACCAAAACATAACATAGGTCCTCTACCAGAAGGAACCATCCTGGCCATCATGGATGTGGAATCTTTGTACTCTAATATCCCACACCAGGAAGATTAAATGCCTGCAAAGTCCTCATGGAAAACACTGGGAATGATGCTGATTCTGTGGTGATGCTCACAAAATTCATCCTCACCCACAATTACTTTGAATTTGACGACAAGATCTATCTTCAGGAGACTGCACAGCTATGGGAAGTAAAATGGCTCCGCAGTATGCAAATCTTTTCATGGCCAAGCTTGAAAGCGACTTTTTGTCCTCATGTCCCATCAGACCTCGGGCCTGCTACCGCTACATTGATGATATCTTAATCATCTGGACAGAGTCTGAGCAACAGCTAAAGACGTTCCACGAACAGTTTAATCAATTTCATCCCACCATCAACTTAACACTCAACTTTTTAGACACCATCATTAAGCTAAAGAACAATGAAATAGAGACATCCCTGTATCAAAAACCAATCAACCATCCAACATACCTTAAATGGGACAGTTTCCATCCAAAACACATAAAAAACTCTATTGTCTACAGCCAAGCCATCAGATACAATCGTATATGTTCCAACCCCATGGATAGAGATGAACACCTTGGTTGCCTCAGAAAGACCTTTTTTAATCAGGGCTACCATCCAAGAACAATTGAAAACCAAATTACAAGAGCCACCAGAATACCAAGGAATCACCTGCTACATTACAAAGCTAAACAAGAAAATAACCGGGTACCTCTAGTGGTCACCTACAATCTAAATCTGGAGGTGCTAAGGGGAGCTGCACGGAAACTACAACCTTTACTACAAAAAGATGCCTGATTACAATCCATATTTCCAGACCCCCCACTACTGTGTTTTAGGCAGCCCCCAAATCTAAGAAGCATCATTGTCAGAAGCTCCCTGTCCTCCCCAACAGCTGCAGGAACCTTTCCTTGCAACAAGAAAAAATGTAAAACCTGTCCATCTATAATGACCATGGACAAGATAAAGATCCCCAACTCCCATCAGGACCACAAGATCCCAGGTACTTTCAGCTGCATCACATCTAATGTGGTGTAATTAATTATTTGTATGAAAGATGCAACTGGGGGTCTGTATGTGGGGGAGAAAGGACAAAAACTGAGAACAAGGATGAATTCTCATCACCACACAATAAGAGAAAAAAGAATGGATCTACCTGTGTCCAAACACTTTTGTATCCCAGTCATAGTATGATGGACATGAAATTACTTGTATTAAAAGCTAAATTTATATCTGAGAGAGACAGAAAAGTTTGGAAATATAGACTCATGACGACTTTTGATACACTCAGTGCTGGAATGAATGTATCGCATGGATTTATGTCTTTTTACATCAAATAAGGAATTTGCTCCTAAAACCTACTGGGGCAAAACAACACAATACCAGACCCCAATCAGAGGGCATAACTTTTACACTCCTTATCTATGAACTGTTCCAATATTTATGTTCATCTCTATCTCCCATAATGACAGTTCTGCTTCACGTCACTTGTCTTACCTATTGCATTGTTTCTGTGCTGTGTTGTGTATAAATATGTGATTCTTCAGATTTTGTTTTAGTCCTTGCCAGATGAAGAGACCTGAGTAGTGTTGAGCGATACGATACCGCAAGTATCGGGTATCGGCCGATATTAGCTCTATCGGCCTTTCGATACTTAGTTCCGATATTTTCGTCTTATCGGATACCGGAATCGGGATTGTCACTGTCACTGTCAGTGTCCGTCGGTCGGGTCTGTCAGGAGTCAGCGGCACTTACCTGGCAGAAGATCTCCGGCGGTCACGGGCTGGACTGCTTCATGGCCGCCATCATCTTTCCCCGGCGGCCACATGCAGTTTCTCGCGATAACTGCAGTGACTGCTGGGTAATCCCGGCTGTAAAGCAGTCAGTCCGATGACGTCACCGCCGGGGAAGCAGGTAATCAGCTGTGCTGCATTGCGATGATAGGCTCTGCCTGTCATTGCGATGTAGCAGAGCTGGATCGTCGTGGGACTGTCGTTACTATGGACTGCGTCGGACAGGTGGTATACTGTTGGTTTGTTTTTTTTCTTTTTTTAAAGGAGATCGATGGCGTCGCAGGAATGAGTGTATAATAAAATTAATGAAAACTGTGTTGTCTCTTTTATTTCATTAAAAGACTTTTTTCTTGCTTTGTCTTTTTTTTATACATTTAATAACTTTGGGATTAATAATGGATCGGTGTCTTATTGACACCTCTCATTATTAACCGGGCTTATTGTCACGTGCAATCAACGGTGACATTAACCCTTATTACCCACTTGCCACCGCTACAGGGCAGTGGGAAGAGCCGGGTAAAGTGCCACAATTGGCACATCTTTTGATGCGCCAATGTGGGGCTGCTGTAGCCTGGTATTATCAGGCTGTTGAGGGCCAAAATCCATGGGCCTTGACAGTCTTTTAATACCAGGCCGCAGCAGTCTGCATTTTACTTGGCTGGTTAACAAAAATAGGGGGACCCCTACGCCTTTTTTTTTTGAGGGGATCCCCTATTTTTGTTAACCAGCCAAGCTAAGCAGACTGCTGTGGCCTGGTATTATCAGGCTTGCAAGGTCCATGGATATTGGATCCTTACCAGCCTGAAAAACCAGGCCTCAGCGGTCTGCTTCATCTGGCTGGTTAACAAAAATAGGGGGGACCCCACGCCAATTTTTTTCGAGGGCATCCCCTATTTTTGTTAATCAGCCAAGATATGCAGACTGCTGTGGCTGGTATTATCAGGCTGGCAAGGTCCATGGATCTTGGCTCCTTAACAGCCTGAAAATCCAGGCCTCAGCGGTCTGCTTCATCTGGCTGGTTAATAAAAATAGGGGGGAACCCCACGCCAATTTTTTTCGAGGGGATCCCCCATTTTTTGTTAATCAGCCAAGATATGCAGACTGCTGTGGCCTGGTATTATAGGCTGGCAAGGTCCATGGATCTTGGCTCCTTAACAGCTGAAAATCCAGGCCTCAGCGGTCTGCTTCATCTGGCTGGTTAACAAAATAGGGGGGACCCCACGCCAATTTTTTTCGAGGGGATCCCCTATTTTTGTTAATCAGCCAAGATATGCAGACTGCTGTGGCCTGGTATTATCAGGCTGGCAAGGTCCATGGATCTTGGCTCCTTAACAGCCTGAAAATCCAGGCCTCAGCGGTCTGCTTCATTGGCTGGTTAACAAAAATAGGGGGGACCCCACGCCAATTTTTTCGAGGGGATCCCCTATTTTGTTAATCAGCCAAGATATGCAGCTTGCTGTGGCCTGGTATTATCAGGCTGGCAAGGTCCATGGATCTTGGCTTCTTAACAGCCTGAAAATCCAGGCCTCAGCGGTCTGCTTCATCTGGCTGGTTAACAAAAATAGGGGGGGACCCACGCCAATTTTTTTCGAGGGGTTCCCTATTTTTGTTAACCAGCAAAGATAAGCAGACTGCTGTGGCCTGGTATTATCAGGCTGGCAAGCAGGGTCGGACTGAGCCACCGGGAAACTGGAGAAAACCTCCGGTGGGCCCAGCTCTGCGTGGTGGGCCCTGATTTGAAAGGATAGGTCGCGGGGCAGAGGGGGCGGTGGCCCCGGGCCGCGCTCTGAGGGGGCCCACCCGGAGCTACGCTACAGTTACATTCTGCGGCAGAGCAGGGAGAATCGATTTCCTGCTCTGCCGCCCAGAAGCTATGGGGCCTGAACAGGCGTTGGGGGGGCCGGTGCCAGCAGTGGGTCCCCCAACCGTCATCGGAGGGTCAGCTGTATCGGCATGGGTACGGTTGGGGCGGGATATGGGTGTGATTAGTGTGAAATGGGTGTGGTCGGGGCGTGGCTTAAAATTTGCAGCGGCGCGCGCCGCAGCCTTTAACCCTCTTTCCTGTCTTCAAATTTGGGAGGTATGCTGTATGACCTCCCTACAACTTCTGGCCATGCTCTGATGAGCGCGACGGATGGTCTCCTGAGGGATCTCCTCCCACACCTGGGACAAAAGCATCCACCAACTCCTGGACAGTCTGTGGTGCAACATGGCATGGCTTAAAATTTGCTGCAGCAGGCACAGCGTGCCACAGCCTTTGTCCCTCTTTCCTTCTTCAAAGGTTGGGGAAGTATGATGGTGGGCCCCAGAATATTTTTTCTCTGGTGGGCCCAAGGTACTCCAGTCCGACGCTGCTGGAAAGGTCCATGGATCTTGGCTCCTTAACAGCCTTAAATACCATGCCTTTGCAGCAGGGGCGTACATAAGAAATCATGGGGCCCCATAGCAAAAGTCTGAATGGGCCCCCCCAAAAAAAAAAAACCCAGAGCCATTGTAAATGTAAAGTGCCAGCACAGTGAGGGGACACATTAAACAAAAAAATGTATTATGCCCCCTAGATTGTGCCCCCATAGATGCTCCATAGTTAGGCCCTTATGCTGCCGCAGCTGCTGCAACCAAAAAAAAAAAAAAAGACATACTCACCTTTCGTCGCTGGGGGCCAGTGCGGTGTCCTGAGCAGGGGGTGACACCAGGTGCCGATATCACCGCTCGCTCAGGGCCCCGACACCTGAGATATTTTACCTGTCCTCTCTCCACTGCTGAGTGCCGCTGTCTTCGGGGTCCTCCAGCAGTGAATGATGAGGCAGAGGGCGCGGCGCGCACTAACGACGTCATCGCGCCCTCTGACCTGACATTGCAGCAAGAGGACGCGAGCAACGGTGGAACGGGACAGGTAAATATCCCTTATACTCACCCTTCCACCGGCGCGGTCTCTTCAGCCCTGCTCTTCTCCCGCGGTCTCCGCCGCCAGTGTTCAGCGGTCACGCAGGACGCTCATTACAGTCATGAATATGTGCGTATTCATGACTGTAATGAGCGGTACCACCTGACCGCTGAACACAGGCGTCGGAGGCGTGGGAGAGAAGAGCAGGGGCAGCAGAGACCGCACCAGGGGGGTGAGTATATAGAAGAGCTGCGCTCCCCTCACCGCCGACCCCTGGTAGTACTGTGTCAGCACAGCTACCCAACCGTCGAGGGCCCCTCACCTGTCCGGGCCCCATAGCAGCTGCTTGGTTGCTTCATTCACGGTACGCCACTGCTCAGCAGTCTGCTTCATCAGACTGGTTAACAAAAATAGGGGGGACCCGACGCCATTTTTTTATTCGAAGGGAACCCCTATTTTTGTTAATCAGTTCCCTCTGACGTCACTGATTATGTCCCTGGCTGACTGAAGTGAAAGTGGAAAGCAATCAATTAAGCTTTCCACTTCCTCTCCTGTCAGCAGGAGAGGAACTCATTCATTTGGGGGTTTACTGTGAGGCTGCAGCATTAGCTGCGGTCCCTGCAGTAACATTAACCCTTTCTGAAGGATTACACCGTGGGACTGACTGTGCATGGGATAGGTAAGAATAATTTTGCTTTTTTATTTTATTTTTATTACAGGAATGGTTTTTGCAGTCAAATAAAGATGGTCAAAAACTGTGTCTTTATTTCATTAAAATGATTTTTAATTAAAGTTTGTGTGTTTTATTTTTATTTCATGCAATAGGATTAATAATTGATTTGTTGTCTAATTGACAGCTCTCAATTATTAACCTGGCTTAAGGTCACCTTTCAATTGCAATGTGGCTTTAACCCCATATTAACCCCTTCGCCACCGCTACAGGGCATGGGAATAGACGGGCAAAGTGCCAGAAAGGGCAAATCTAATTATAGATTTGTCTTTTCTGGGGTGTCTGGGGGCAGATGTTAGTAGCCAGGGGGGGCCAAAAATATAGTCCCTCTCTGGGCTATTATTATCTGCCCCCATTCGCTGGTTTTGTCTGTTTTGGTTGCGAAAATAGGGCGGGAGCCCACGCATTTTTTTTAAACAATTTTACACCTCATATATATATATATATATATATATATATACATGTCATTGAATTTTTGACACAATATATATTTTTTTATTTTAGTTCATACACTTCTACATAGTATAATAGCGCTAATTCAATTGACGGCTTTTGTGAAAATGCAGAACCCGACATGAATGACACTTGGTGTACATTGGGTTAACCATGTCTTTTCATGTCCTTTGCTATCTGATTTGCACAAAACAATTACATCAGTCTATGTGTGCAAATTTCACACCTGTAGGGGTTAATTAAAGGTGTAAATTCGTAGCAAAAAAGTCAGTTTTTTTTTCAACGAATTTACACCTTTAATTAACCCCTACAGGTGTGGAAATTTTGCACACATAGACTGATGTAATTGTTTGTGCAAATCAGATTGCAAACGACATGAAAGACATGGTTAACCCTATGTACACCAAGTGTCATTTCATGTCGAGTGTTCTGTCTTTTCACAGAAGCCGGCTTTACCCGGCAATTGAATCAGAGGATATTTTACTATGTAGAG
>JARQOD010003293.1:0-66707 GCA_033576555.1 Oophaga sylvatica | reverse complement strand
TTTGTTCTCTCAGTTTGACCATTGGTCTGAGGATGAAATGCCGAGGAGAAAGACAATTGAACACCTAGTTTAGAACAAAAAGTCCTCCAAAATCTGGAAACAACTGGACTCCTCTGTCAGACACAATGTTCTCAGGAATGCCGTGTAAACGAACCACGTGCTGAAGGAACAACGGCACCAATTCAGAGGAGGAAGGCAACTTAGGTAATGGCACAAGATGTATCATTTTGGAAAACCTATCACAAATTACCCAGATGGTGGTCATTCTCTGAGAAACAGGAAGATCGGAAATGAAATCCATAGAGATATGGGTCCATGGTCTCTTGGGCACAGGCAATGGCATCAACAAACCACTAGAGCGAGAGCAAGGCTTGGAGCGAGAGCAAGTCCCGCAGGACTGCACAAATTCCCTGACATAGCGAGACAAGGTAGGCCACCAAAAGGACCGACTAACCAAGTCTCTGGTACCAAAAATTCCGGGATGCCCAGCCAATGCGGAACAATGAATCTCAGACATCACACTCTTTTTCCATTGGTCCGGGACAAACAATTTTCCAACAGGGCAGCGCTCGGGCCTATCCTCCTGACACCCCTCCAGAGCAAGTCTCAAATTGGGCAAGATGGCGGAAAGAACTACACCCTCTTTCAAAATAACAGAAGGATCAGATAACTCAGGAGAGTCCGCAAGGAAACTCCTCGAGAGGGCATCCGCCTTAACATTCTTAGTGCCAGGAAGAAAGGAAACCACAAAATTAAAACGTGTGAAAAACAAGGCCCACCTGGCCTGTCTAGGATTGAGTCGCTTGGCAGATTCCAGATAGACCAGATTCTTATGGTCCGTAAGGACCACCACCTGATGTTTGGCTCCCTCCAGCCAATGTCTCCACTCTTCAAAAGCCCACTTCATGGCCAATAACTCCCGATTACCCACGTCATAATTACGTTCAGTAGGAGAAAATTTTCGAGAGAAAAAGGCACAAGGGTTACTTTTAGAGGTCTCTGGATCTTTTTGGGACAAAACGGCACCTGCCCCAATTTCAGAGGCATCAACCTCCACCTGAAATGGCAGAGAAACATCAGGCTGCCGTAGAACAGGAGCAGAAGTGAATCTCTGCTTAAGTTCCTGAAATGCAGAGACTGCCTCAGGAGGCCAATTCACCACATCAGAACCCTTTCTGGTCAAATCAGTTAATGGTTTAACAATAACCGAGAAATTACCAATAAATTTACGATAAAATTGGCAAAACCCAAAAATCTCTGAAGAGCCTTTAATGAAGTAGGTTGGACCCAATCACAGATGGCCTGAACCTTGACCGGGTCCATTTCAATAACAGATGGGGACAAAATGAATCCCAGAAATGAGATCTTCTGTACGCCAAAAAGACACTTTGATCCCTTCACATACAGAGCATTCTCTCTCAAAATCTGGAATACAGTTCGAACATGTTTCACATGAGAGTCCCAGTCATTAGAAAAAATCAAGATATCATCCAAATAAACAATCAGAAATTTGTCCACAAAATCCCTGAAAATGTCATTCATGAAGGACTGGAAGACGGAAGGAGCATTAGTGAGCCCAAAGGGCATCACTAGGTACTCAAAATGCCCTTCAGGGTATTGAATGCCGTCTTCCATTCATCCCCGTGCTTAATGCGAATAAGGTTATATGCCCCCCTGAGGTCAAGCTTGGTAAACCAAGTAGCGTTTTTCACCCTGGAAAACAGGTCAGAAATCAAGGGTAACGGGTATTGATATTTCACAGTAATATTGTTCAAGAGACGATAATCAATACACGGCCTTAATGAACCATCTTTTTTGGCCACAAAGAAAAAACCGGCACCTAAGGGTGAAGAGGATGGTCTAATATGACCCTTCTCCAATGATTCCTTGATATAAGACCGCATAGCGTCATGTTCAGGTACAGATAAGTTAAAAAGGCGACCTTTAGGGAATTTACTACCCGGCACTAATTCAATAGCGCAGTCATAGCTCCTATGGGGAGGCAAGGATGCAGATTTACTTTCGCTAAACACATCAGAAAAATCAAACAAAAAGTCAGGAACATCCTGAGCCTGGGGGGAGGCAGAAAAAACAGGAGTGTTGGTATTAACACATTGGCAGCCCCAACTGGGTTACAGACACAGATTTCCAATCCAAAACAGGATTATGAGACTGTAACCAAGGGAAACCCAGCACGATAATGTCATGCAGATTATATAGAACCAAAAATTTGCAGCACTCCTGGTGATCAGGTTCAACCCTCATTATCACCTGAGTAGAAAACTGGGGTTTATTCTCAGCCAAAGGGGTAGAATCGATCCCCAGTAGGGGAATAGACTTCTGTAGGGGCATCAAGGGAAACCCACAACGTTTAGCAAAATCATAATCCATCAGGTTAATAGCTGCTCCAGAATCAACGAAAGCCTGAGCAGAAAATGAGGACAGAGAGCATATCAGAGTGACAGTTAATAAAAAACTTAGTCTGAACACTACCCAAGACAACTGAGCGTGCAAAACGTCTTCCCCGCTTAGGGCAGACTGAAATAGCATGAGAGGCATCACCACAGTAGAAACATAACCCATTGCGCTTTCGAAACTCATGACGCTGTGCCCCAGACACCACTCCATCACACTGCATGGGCTCAGCAGCTGGCTCACAAGGCAACCCCACTCCACGCATACTTCTCCGCTCACGCAAACGTCTGTCAATTTGAATCGCTAATGACATAGAATCATTGAGACCAGAGGGGACAGGGAATCCCACCATAACATCCTTTACATTATCCGACAGACCCTTCCGGAAAAGGGCCGCCAAAGCATCGTCATTCCATTTAGTCAGGACTGCCCACCTACGGAATCTCTGACAGTATAACTCAGCGTCATCAAGCCCCTGATTTAATGCCAACAAGGCTTTTTCAGCTTGATCAGTGACATTAGGCTCATCGTACAATAACCCCAAAGCCTGAAAAAATGCATCAACATCACTCAAAACAGGATCCCCAGGTGTCAGGGAAAAAGCCCAATCCTGAGGATCGCCGCGCAGGAGAGAGATGATAATTTGAACCTGCTGCGCTGCGTTTCCTGAGGACTTAGATTTTAAGGCAAAAAACAATTTACAATTATTTTGAAATTCTGAAACTTAGCTCGGTCCCCTAAAAACAAATCTGGCATGGGGATCCTAGGTTCCACAACAGGCAACCCAGCAAGATAGATAGCAATACTCTGAACCTCAGTGGCAAGCTGATCCACACGGCCAGACAACTGTGCAAACTCCATTGGGAGAAAAGATCCTCCCCAGCACCCAGAGATACAGAGGGAAAAAAAAAAAAATGCAACAAACAGAAAAATATCTCTGACAACCTTTCTTCTGTCACAATATTTTTTCCCTTCTGTGAGTACCATACAATTTTCAATTTTTATGGCCGGTGATACTGTTATGTTTCGGTAGCTGAGGAGTGCAGGTAAAAAAGGCAATACACCAGAGAAGTTGGAATCTATGAGATTGCAGTACCCTGACTAACCACCGCAACTAGAGGCAGCCGTGGAGCGTTCCTACGTTGGTCCTAGACGCCTCGTCACAGCCTGAGAAACTAACTACACCTAAAGATAGAAATAGGAAAGCTATCTGCCCCGGAGCAGACCCCAAAGATAATAGAAAGCCCCCAAACATGTAATGGCGGTTAGACAAAAGGAAATACTGACACAGAAAGAAAATAGTATGAGCAAACGCTGGGGCCCAAACTATCTAAATAGAAAAGGACAGGAAGGGTACTTACTGCAATCTCAGAAAACCCTGAAAAACAGCAACTCTACTAATTTCAAAATCACCTGAGATCACACGACCTCTACCACCTAAATTAGTTCTCTGGTGTAACAAAATCAAGACAGCAGCCACTGAAAAAACTGGAAAAGCAAAACTACAAAACTCAGTGGCTGAACAAACTGAGAGGGCAAAAGCCCCCGGAGGGGACCCAGAAGGCCCCCACAGAAGTACAGGACAAAATGCAAAAATATAGCACAAACACAAAAGAAGAAAATGTCTTATCTGATAGCAGGAGATGCAGACACGACACAGCAGGCTACAAGGGAAACTGGAAAGAAGGATTCAGACCAGAACAATTGATCACCGGCAACCCTGATGGGAAAATGACTCCCTTATATAAGACCAGTCAGTAACACCTGATTCCCAGTCCTCACAATCTTCACTAGTACCGCTTGTAACCACCAGAGGGAGCCTCTGCTCAGAACTCATCTCAAACCCATTCACAACAGACTACAGACGATGCTGACTGCAGACGATGCTGACTACAGACGATGCTGACTACAGACGATGCTGACTAGTGTCTACAGACGACGCTGACTACAGACGATGCTGACTACAGACGACGCTGACTACAGACGATGCTGACTACAGACGACGCTGACTGCAGATGATGCTGACTACAGACGATGCTGACTGCAGACGATGCTGACTACGGACGATGCTGACTACAGACGATGCTGACTGCAGACGATGCTGACTACAGACAATGCTGACTGCAGACGATGCTGACTACAGACGATGCTGACTGCAGACGATGCTGACTACAGACGACGCTGACTGCAGACGACGCTGACTACAGACGACACTGACTGCAGACGACGCTGACTGCAGACGACGCTGACTGCAGACGACGCTGACTGCAGACGATGCTGACTACAGACGACGCTGACTACAGACGACGCTGACTGCAGATGATGCTGACTACAGACGATGCTGACTTACAGACGATGCTGACTACAGACGATGCTGACTGCAGACTATGCTGACTAAATACGATGCTGACTACAGACGATGCCGACCACAGACGATGCTGACTTACAGATGATGCTGACTGCAGATGATGCTGACTGCAGACGATGCTGACTACAGACGATGCTGACCGCAGATGATGCTGACCGCAGACGACTCTAACCGCAGACGACGCTGACCGCAGACGACGCTGACCACAGACGACGCTGACTACAGATGACGCTGACTGCAGACTACGCTGACTGCAGACTACGCTGACTGCAGACGATGCTGACTTACAGACGATGCTGACTACAGACGATGCCGACCACAGACGATGCTGACCACAGAATATGCTGACTGCACACGATGCTGACTGCAGACGATGCTGACTACAGACGATGCTGACTTATAGACGATGCTAACTACAGACGATGCTGACTACAGACAATGCCGACCACAGACGATGCCGACCGCAGACGATGCTGACCGCAGATGACGCTGACTGCAGACGACGCTGACTACAGATGATGGTGACTGCAGACGATGCCGACTGCAGACGATGCTGACTATAGACGATGCTGACTGCAGACGATGCTGACTTTAGACGATGCTGACTACAGACGATGCTGACTACAGACGATGCTGACTGCAGACGATGCTGACTGCAGACGATGCTGACTACAGACGATGCTGACTAGCGTCTACAGACGACGCTGACTACAGACGATGCTGACTACAGACGACGCTGACTACAGACGATGCTGACTACAGACGACGCTGACTGCAGATGATGCTGACTACAGACGATGCTGACTGCAGACGATGCTGACTACAGACGATGCTGACTACAGACGATGCTGACTACAGACGATGCTGACTGCAGACGATGCTGACTACAGACGATGCTGACTACAGACGATGCTGACTGCAGACGATGCTGACTACAGACGATGCTGACTGCAGACGACGCTGACTACAGACGACGCTGACTGCAGACGACGCTGACTGCAGACGACGCTGACTACAGACGACGCTGACTACAGACGACGCTGACTGCAGACTATGCTGACTACATACGATGCTGACTACAGACGATGCCGACCACAGACGATGCTGACTTACAGATGATGCTGACTGCAGACGACGCTGACTGCAGACGACGCTGACTGCAGACGACGCTGACTGCAGATGACGCTGACTACAGACGACGCTGACTACAGACGACGCTGACTGCAGATGATGCTGACTACAGACGATGCTGACTTACAGACGATGCTGACTACAGACGATGCTGACTGCAGACTATGCTGACTACATACGATGCTGACTACAGACGATGCCGACCACAGACGATGCTGACTTACAGATGATGCTGACTGCAGATGATGCTGACTGCAGACGATGCTGACTACAGACGATGCTGACCGCAGACGACTCTTACCGCAGACGACGCTGACCGCAGACGACGCTGACCACAGACGACGCTGACTACAGATGACGCTGACTGCAGACTACGCTGACTGCAGACTACGCTGACTGTAGACTACGCTGACTGCAGACGATGCTGACTTACAGACGATGCTGACTACAGACGATGCCGACCACAGACGATGCTGACCACAGAATATGCTGACTGCACACGATGCTGACTGCAGACAATGCTGACTACAGACGATGCTGACTTATAGACGATGCTAACTACAGACGATGCTGACTACAGACAATGCCGACCACAGACGATGCCGACCGCAGACGATGCTGACCGCAGACGACGCTGACTGCAGACGACGCTGACTGCAGACAATGCTGACTGCAGACGATGCTGACTACAGACGATGCCGACCGCAGATGATGCCGACCGCAGACGATGCCGACCGCAGATGAAGCCGACTGCAGACGATGCTGACTACAGAAGATGCCGACCGCAGACTAAGCCGACCGCAGACGATGCTGACTGCAGACGATGCTGACTGCAGACGATGCTGACTTACAGACGATGCTGACTACAGACGATGCTGACTGTTTTAATGCGTTTTTCCAATAGGCTTCTATGGTGAGTCTGAAAAATCACAGATACACTTTTATGTGCAGAATTCCCCTAAAAACACATAAAACAGTAGCTGCAATAATCAGAGCAGATGGTTATTTTCTATTTTGGTCCAAACATCTGTAGAAAAAATCATAGTGGAAAAAGCCGCGTTTTTCATGTGTGAAGAAGGCGGCAATGTTTTCGCAGCGTCCAGCGTGTGGCGACAAGGATCTGGATGAGAATATTACCGATGAGAACATTTAGGTGGAGCTGAATTCCCATCTTTACATAAATCCATATTTATTCTAGAACTTGTGGCTGTTTTGCAGTTCACTCTTGTGCATCGTGGTGAATCGTAATAATGAAAAATAAGACACTGATGATGCTCACCGGTCCCGTCATCCCCGCCGTCTGCCGTCCGGGCCTCAGTGTCGGCTCCTTTCTTCTTGCCCAGTTGCACACATTTTCTTTGGCTCCTTCACTTTAAGCCTTGGATGTCGCGCAATGATCCCCCCTGTCATCACTGCGCACCGAGCCGCTGCAGGACACGGTGTGACGTCACAAAATGACATCATATATCAGCTAAGTGACGACACGGTGCACAGTGACAATGGCCGCATCGGGGGATGAAAAGAAGAGGCGCCGAGGACCAGGCAGCGGGCTGCAGGGACCACAGATCGGCTGAGCCGTGAAGAGGGCGTTTGAGAGTTTTGTACATCCTACATTTATATCGCTTTGGGGTCTGCAGAGACCCTTCACAGAAGTCACACTCAATTCACAAGAATAACATTGTTTCCATACAAAATCCGCAGGATTAGTAAAATTTGATTCTTGTGGGATCCTCTCATCTCTAACCGGAAACTTTACGCGGTGGCTCAGAAAAAAGACTTTAAAAAAATCACCAATGTCTTTGTGCGGCCACATTGTGCGTCCTCGTTGTGCGGCCACGTTGTGCGTCCACGTTGTGCGGCAACGTTGTGCGGCCTCGTGCGGCCACGTTGTGCTGCCTCATTGTGCGTCCACATTGTGCAGCCTCGTTGTGCGGCCTTGTTGTGCATCCACGTTGTGCGGCCTTGTTGTGCGGCCTCGTTCTGCATCCACGTTGTGTGGCCACGTACGGCCTCGTTGTGCGGCCACGTTGTGCCGCCTCGTTGTATGGTCACGTTGTACGTCCACATTGTGTGGCCTCGCTGTACGGTCACGTTGTGCGTCCACGTTGTGCGGCCTCGTTGTGCATCCACGTTGTGTGGCCTCGTTGTGCGTCTACGTTGTGCGGCCTCATTGTGCGTCCACGTTGTGCGTCTACGTTGTGCGGCCTTGTTGTGCAGCCTCGTTGTGCGGCCACGTTGTGCGGCCTCATTGTGCGTCCACGTTGTGCGTCCACATTGTGCGGCCTCGTACGGTCATGTTGTGCGTCCACGTTGTGCGTCCACGTTGTGCTGCCTCGTTGTGCATCTACGTTGTGCGGCCTCGTTGTGCGGCCTCATTGTGCGTCCATGTTGTGTGTCCACATTGTGCGGCCTCGTTGTGCGTCCACGTTGTGCGGCCTCGTTGTGCGGCCTCGTTGTGCGTCCACGTTGTGCGGCCTCATTGTGCGGCCTCGTTGTGCGTCCATGTTGTGCGTCCACGTTGTGCGGCCTCGTTGTGCGTCCACGTTGTGCGGCCTCGTGCGTCTACGTTGTGCGGCCTCGTTGTGCATCCACGTCTTGCGGCTTCGTTGTGCGTCCAAGTTGTGCGGCCTCATTGTGCATCCACATTGTGTGGCCTCGTTGTGCGTCCACATTGTTCGGCCTCATTGTTTGGTTACATTGTGCATCTACGTTGTGCGGCCTCGTTGTGTGTCCACGTTGTGCGGCCACGTTGTGTGGCCTCATTGTGCGTCCATGTTGTTCGGCCTCATTGTATGGTTACATTGTGCAGCCTCGTTGTGCGTCCACGTTGTGTGGCCTTATTGTGCGTCCACGTTGTTTGGCCTCATTGTATGGTTACGTTGTGCGTCTACATTGTGCGGTCTCGTTGTGCGTCCACCTTGTGCGGCCTCGTTGTGCGTCCACGTTGTGCGTCCTCGTGGCGTCTACGTTGTGTGGCCTTGTGAGTCCACGTTGTGCGGCCTCGTTATGCGGCCCTGTTGTGCATCCACGTTGTGCGTCCACGTTGTGCGTCCTCGTGCGTCTACGTTGTGCGGCCTTGTGCATCCACGTTGTGCGGCCTCGTTGTACAGCCCCGTTTTGCGACCACGTTGTGCGCCTCATCGCTTCCTCTCATCCTGCACATTGAGCTGTTTTGCAGGAGAAGCTGCAGTAGTAGTTATTTATGTTTTTTGATCACTTTTGGGGGTGTGGGAGACAATATGACAAAAATTGGGCCATTCTTGTCCTTTATTTAGTTTTCTCACCCGATTTGTTGGGCGGCATAAATAGCACAATACTTTCATATCTTGGACGATTACAGACGCAGCGACATATTATTCGCAGTACAAATATTTTCATTTTAAGATTTTTTTAACCAATGGAAAATGTTTATTTTTTTCTTATATTTTTATAAATAGTTTCTAACATTTTGTTAGTTCCGCTAGCAGAATTCTAATTATCCCCAGCGGCCATCACAATTCATCAGCATCTCGTAAGTATCTTACCGCTTAGATGCCAAGGTAGCAGCGTCTAAGGGGTTAAGCTGCTAGCTTCATCTGCAGGTGGTGTCAGCTCCATGACCTCCTCCCTTTCTCATGTAGGACCTCATTTTACGACCCCCTTCACATAGAGAATAGGGATGTGAATAAACCTGAGCGGCGATCATACATGTGTGAGCGTGCTCAGCGGCCTCCGTAACCCCCATCATAGTGGCGCCCTGTGAGGTGGGATGGGGCCAGACGTGGCGTCTGCGATGGGATCAGCCCGCCTGTGACTGTTGGGGGTGGAGCGGAAGTTGTGTAGTTTCTGCTCGGTCGTCTTCTTTCCTTGGTGGCACAGGACGAGTGTCACATTATCACATTATTGTAGTCGTTTCCTTGGAGATTAATATTCTGCGTCTGTGAGATTTTATCTTTTATGACTATTCTTTAATAAATATAATAGACACCCCGAGCACACTGAAAAAATAGTCCAGAACGTTTCTATTCATTTGTGATTTTTATTTCGGCATTCTGATGAAACTCCAGCAGACAAAAAATATATATTTAAAGAAACAACAAAGCCCCAACGTTTCGGCCTATCTGGCCTTCATCCAGGGGGATTTTCTATTTTAGAATGAAATACAACAGAAACAGAAAAAGAGCATGTTACAATAAAGAAAAAACGTGTCACAATAAAGGAAACATAAAAATTTTTTTATATTCATCTATTAAATGATTTACCCCGTTCCATATATGTTTTAGGGATATGTATTTAACGCATCACTATGCAATTTGCAAACCTGTTTTCTTGTACAAATTTAATAATCATGGTCAATAATTATATAAGAGGAGATATGTCCACAATTGTCCATGCGTATATATCTCTAATGGTGATAATCCCTTAATATTATCCGGAGGGGTAATCATTTATCATTTATCACGACCTGTGATATATGGCTCTGTGCCGGAATGTTACCTTCGTATGTGGGATATAAATCATAAAGAGGAGGTGCAGTCAATCCTGTATGGTTCTCTAGTTCCACAGATATGCCTGTATATAATGTCAAATGCTATATTTAGGACAAACGCTTCAAGGAAAGATACAGCCGTATGAAAACAAAAACTCAACTGGTATATGTACATCATGGCTAATGCGGTTCCAGGCGATCGGGTACCGAGTTTCAGACCCCGTGTATCCGGGTTATTATAATTGCAATACCCTGGATATTCAAGCATAGTTGTAGACCATCAATGTATGTTACTGTAATACTATTGTAGGAACTCGAGGATTCTGATAGCGTGGGGCAATGAACAATCAGAGACGGGTTTCTTTGAATGCAAATAATGTATTTGTGAAACAGCAAAACACCCAAAAACAATATTCAAACAACCCGTAGTGACATGCAATGAGTCCATATATATATACACAAGTCCAGTTATATGAATCCGGATATATAAGTCTTTGAACCTCTATAGCGAGGGCGTAAAGTTCTTACGACGGAGTCCTCACACAAATGTGACCATAAGGTAAGTCTGATGCACAGATAACGTGGCTGGATTTACACACTGCTGGTGTGTGAAGAGTCAGATCCAGGTATGCAGAAAACACAGGGAGGTCCAGGAACAAGTTAATCTCAGTTGTGGCTTAATTCAGTGAAGTCCAACAACAAGTTCATATGTCAGTAAGGTTCCAGTAACAGTTCCAACAGCTCTCACCAGAGGTAATGCACAAAGGGTTAAACAGCAACAGTTCAGAAACACAGTTCTTATCAGATGGAGTGAACCAAGGGTTAAATTCCCAAGTCAACAGTTTAGTGATAACACAGTACTTTGTGCAACTTACATATGCAGAGAATGTCCAGAGCCATGGGTAGAAACTGCTGTGGCTGAGAAACACCTGAAGATAAGGTTATGCACTTTCCTGGTAAACACACAAAAGATCTATGAGGAACAAAGCAGCTGGGTTGCAGGGAAACGGAAGCAGAATATTCCAGCAGTGAAGCCAGCACCTGAGCCGGGTTTTAAACAAACGAACAGGAAGTAGGGCACACAAAACAGCAAACTCCATTTTAACAAAGGGCAAAATCATTGACAAAGTTACCTAGAAAACCCGGAATACTGACATTACTCCCCCCCTAAAGACGGCCTCCGGACGGTCCTGGACCAGGCCTGTCCGGGTATCTCCGATGAAACTGAGCAATCTTCAGAGGCGCATTGATGTTACTTACTGGTTCCCAAGAATCATTTTCAGGAGAGTAACCTTGCCATCTAACTAGATACTGAAGCCGGTTTCTATGAAGTCTCGAATTAACAATATCCTGTACCACGAATTGTTCTTCGCCATCAACCAACACTGGTGGAGGGGGAGGTACGATACGTCCCTGAAATGTGTTAGGAGAGACTGGTTTTAATAAGGAAACATGAAATACTGGGTGTACCTTTAAAGTCCGTGGTAGCTTCAACCGACAGGCAACAGAGCTCACAATCCCAGTGATCTTGAATGGACCGATGAATTTCTGTCCCAGTTTCTGCAAAGGAACACCCAATTTTAGATTCTTGGTGGACAACCAAACTGAGTCTCCTACCTTATACATAGGTGCTGGTTTCCGGAATCTATCGGCCGACTTTTTGTAACGCTCCTGTGCTGTGGTCAGGGAGTCCTTCAAAACTTCAAGATTACGTTGCAACGCCGTCACTCTGTCTTCAACCGCTGGTACCGAAATCGTAACCGGAGACCTAGGCAAAATACTTGGATGATAACCCAGGTTGGCAAAAAAAGGCGTTACCTTCGTGGAACTGCTTTGGGAGTTGTTGTACGAGAATTCCGCTAGAGGAAGTAGCTTCAGCCAATCGTCCTGCAAATGACTGACGTAACAGCGTAGATATTGCTCCAAGGTTTGATTTGTCCGTTCGGTCTGCCCGTTGGTCTGAGGATGGTATGCAGAAGACAAGCAAACATTAATGTGGAGCGCAGAACAAAATCCTTTCCAAAATCTAGAGGTAAATTGTATTCCCCGGTCAGAAATGATGTCATCTGGTACCCCATGCAGCCGGAAAATGTTCTGGATAACTAGATCTACTGTCTCTGTAGCTGAGGGAAGACCAGCACACGGAATGAAATGAGCAGCTTTCGTTAAACGATCTACTACCACCAAAATAGTATTTTTACCACCAGAGGTGGGTAACTCCACAATAAAGTCCATCGAAATAGACCCCCAAGGGCGAGACGGTACAGGTAGCGGTTTAAGAAGACCAGTAGGTGAAACACGAGGAACCTTGTACCGGGCACAAACTTCACAAGAGCGGACATAGTCATTCACATCCTTCAAGCAGGTAGGCCACCAAAAAAAAACGAGTTAACAATTCCTGTGTCTTCTGTACCCCCCTATGACCAGCCAATTTAGAGTCGTGGACCAATTTGAGAACTCGAAGTCTTACAGCCTCTGGGACATAAATACATCGATCTCTAAGCCACACACCATTCCGAAGGACAAGATTCACATTGTCAGGTGGAGCTGCAAGAAATACGTCACCGTCATAGGCCAGCTTGATCTCCTGCCACAAGTCCCGGTTCCGGAGCACTCCAACGAAATTGGCCTCCGACAAGATGGTCTTCGACGGGGTCCCAGGCACGGAATCCACGGTATGGATTCGGGATAATGCGTCAGCTTTCCCATTACGTGAACCTGGGCGGTACGAAATAATAAAATTAAACTGGTTCAAAAACAAACTCCACCTAGCTTGTCGAGGAGAAAGACACCTGGCAGACTTAAGGAATTCCAAATTGCGATGATCCGTGAGTACTACTACCTGCTGAGTTGCCCCCTGCAAATGGTGTCTCCATTCCTTAAAGGCAGAAATAATTGCCAAAAGTTCCTTATCTGCCACATCATAGTTCAGTTCTGCAGAAGATAACCTACGAGAGAAGAAGGCACACGGGTGCAGCAAACCTTTGTCTCCGGTACGTTGTGAGAGGATAGCTCCCAATGCACAGTCAGACGCGTCCACCTCCACGATAAAAGGCTGTGCAGGATCCGGATGCATCAATATTGGAGCCGTGGTAAAACAACCCTTCAGGCGATCAAAGGCTTCCTGAGCTTGCGAAGACCATTCAAACTTCTTCCCCTTCTTGGTGAGGAGAGTGATGGGACGGACAATTTCTGAAAAA
Source organism: Oophaga sylvatica (assembly GCA_033576555.1). Lineage (NCBI taxonomy): Eukaryota > Metazoa > Chordata > Amphibia > Anura > Dendrobatidae > Oophaga > Oophaga sylvatica. The sequence continues at coordinate 53,125 of JARQOD010003293.1, read as the reverse complement.
TTTCGGATAAACCGTCTATAAAAGTTAGCAAAGCCAATGAATCGTTGTACCTCCTTAATGTTTCCTGGTACCGGCCAGTCCAAGATTGCCTGGATCTTGCTGGACTCCATATTCAATCCCTCAGGTGAGATAACATAGCCTAAAAATTGAATTTCAGAACAATGGAACTCACACTTTTCGAGTTTGATGTACAAATGATTATCTCTCAAACGTCTAAGTACGGTCTTGACATGTTCCTGATGTTCCTGTAAGGAGTCAGAAAAGATTAAGATGTCATCAAGGTAAATTACCACATATTGGTCCAATAAATCCCTGAAAATGTCGTTGGCTAAATGTTGAAAAGCAGCAGGAGCGTTACAGAGTCCGAATGGCATCACCAAATATTCAAAATGTCCATACCGGCATCTAAAAGCTGTCTTCCATTCGTCTCCGGGCCGTATACGGAGTAAATTATATGCCCCACGAAGATCTAATTTGGTAAATACCTTGGCCTGGCGAACTCTTTCCAACAATTCTGGAATTAGGGGCAACGGGTACCTGTTACGAATGGTTACCTTATTTAACTCCCGGTAGTCAATGCAGGGTCTTAGAGTACCATCCTTCTTCTTTACAAAGAATATTGGAGCTCCCGCTGGTGAAGAAGATGGTCGGATAAACCCCTTGGCTAAATTCTCATCTATATACTCTCGTAAAGATTTTAATTCCGGAGCCGCCAACGGGTAAACATGGCCGAAAGGAATCGCTGCTCCAGGAAGCAATTCTATGGGGCAGTCATACGGTCTATGTGGGGGAAGTTGATCTGCCTTCCTTTTATCACAAATGTCTGAGAATTCCTGATATATCAGAGGGAGAGTAGGTACCTGTATCACCTCTTCCAAGTTCTGGGTAACTGGAGCCGCTACAGTTGGACTGATGGTAGAACTGCACTTCGGGAGAAAGGTTATCTCCTTGGTTTCCCAATTGATGATTGGATTTTGTGACCGTAACCAGGGAATTCCTAAAATTACAGGAAAATGAGGAGAAGATATTAACATGAATGAAAGTGTTTCTTGATGGTCTGGTTCCATCTTACACTCCAGAGGCACTGTCTCCCGATCTACTGGTCCAGAAACTAATGGGGAACCATCCACCGTTTCCATAGTGATTGGTGAAGCTCTTAGTTGTGTCTTTATACCATGTTCCTTTGCAAAAGAAGAATCCATGAAATTCCCACCTGCTCCAGAGTCTATCATGGCAGAACTTGATATCCACTGTTCCTCCCACTGAATCTGTATAGGAAGAGAACAATGTGAATATTTCTCCCCTTGATCTTTAGGGGAAGTCGGCATCAGTATTGGGGGAAAAACCGCATCTAGATGTAGACTGGTTTCCGAAACTTCAGACTCAGCGTCTGTGTTATCATAATCCCCTACTACCGCCAACACCTTGTTGGGTCGCCTAGGACATTTAGGACAATTGATGAGGAAATGGTCCGATTGACCACAATAGAAACATAAGCGCTCACGGAGACGGTGTTCGCGGCGTTCATTATTCTCACGTCTCTGCAGTGAGTCCACCTGCATAGGCACCTCCTCAGCCTCTCGCGGGTTTTTGCCTGTGGTTTCCCTGGACGGAAGAGAGTAATTAGTAATGCGATTTACAGCGGCCCATTTTTCTTGTCTGCGTTCAGTTAAACGGATATCAATACGTACACAGTGCTGTATAAACAATTCAAACTCCTGTGGAGACTCTGAACGAGCTAGCTCATCCTTGATTGCATTTGACAAACCTTTTCTAAAGATTGGTAATAAAGCATTGTTTTCCCACTGGGTGTCCACCACTAACCTTTTAAATTCAGTAACATATTCTATGACTGACTGTTTCCCCTGGCGTAAGGAAAGCAAGGCAGATTCAGCGGTAGCACGGCGGTTGGGATCGTCGAACATTTGCGCCATGGCTGCAAGAAAATTGTCCAAATTATTTAGACGGGTATCATGACTTTCAACCATAGGATTTGCCCAAGCCAGTGCACGTGATGTCAACAACATAATAATACATAGAACCTTAGATCTATCAGACCGGTAGTAGGAGGCATGTACATCAAAAAATAATATACATTGATTAACAAACCCACGGAATTGACTTCGGTCACCATTAAAACGGAATGGAGGCAATTTGGGCATACTGGTGGATGAGGTAGGCTCAGTAGGTAAGGCCTCCAGGACTCCTAACCTAGAACGTAGATCTTGGAGAGCCTGACCAAACCCCTGTGCATTGTGGTTAACCCGAGACTCCAAGTCTCTAATCTGATTGAGTGCAGCCGCCACCTCCTGCTGCAAGGAGTTAACTATGGTGAACAATTTGTCTGCCCATGTCTCCGTCATTGCCCCAGCAGAATCCTCTTTTTTAGGCTGGAATATCCTGTAATACTATTGTAGGAACTCGAGGATTCTGATAGCGTGGGGCAATGAACAATCAGAGACGGGTTTCTTTGAATGCAAATAATGTATTTGTGAAACAGCAAAACACCCAAAAACAATATTCAAACAACCCGTAGTGACATGCAATGAGTCCATATATATATACACAAGTCCAGTTATATGAATCCGGATATATAAGTCTTTGAACCTCTATAGCGAGGGCGGTAAAGTTCTTACGACGGAGTCCTCACACAAATGTGACCATAAGGTAAGTCTGATGCACAGATAACGTGGCTGGATTTACACACTGCTGGTGTGTGAAGAGTCAGATCCAGGTATGCAGAAAACACAGGGAGGTCCAGGAACAAGTTAATCTCAGTTGTGGCTTAATTCAGTGAAGTCCAACAACAAGTTCATATGTCAGTAAGGTTCCAGTAACAGTTCCAACAGCTCTCACCAGAGGTAATGCACAAAGGGTTAAACAGCAACAGTTCAGAAACACAGTTCTTATCAGATGGAGTGAACCAAGGGTTAAATTCCCAAGTCAACAGTTTAGTGATAACACAGTATGTGCAACTTACATATGCAGAGAATGTCCAGAGCCATGGGTAGAAACTGCTGTGGCTGAGAAACACCTGAAGATAAGGTTATGCACTTTCCTGGTAAACACACAAAAGATCTATGAGGAACAAAGCAGCTGGGTTGCAGGGAAACGGAAGCAGAATATTCCAGCAGTGAAGCCAGCACCTGAGCCGGGTTTTAAACAAACGAACAGGAAGTAGGGCACAGAAAACAGCAAACTCCATTTTAACAAAGGGCAAAATCATTGACAAAGTTACCTAGAAAACCCGGAATACTGACAGTTACCTGCGGTAGCGTGGGTGACGGACGTGGTGCGGTCCGGTGGAGCAGTACGCTGACTGTGCCCTGTCGGCTTTTTATGCTCGTGGTGCGGGGTGATAGCCGTAAGTGAGGTGCAATCTCGAGTAAAGGTCGTGAAACGGTGCCGACGTCACGCGCATGCGCATGGGCATCCAATGTGAACTCCATGTAACGAAGGTAATTCATTGTGCCTGCGACATGTAACGAGATCATACTCGTGCGAAACAGTGATGATTAGTGCCCGTTCTCTAAGACATCTGAAAGGAGAAAGAAAAGTACAATAAATCAATATTTCATAATAATGGTCTTATTGGCCGACCGAGAATCTAAGAGAAAACCTCGTATTCTCTATTTAATCCCATTGGTTCTAATGTTTGTAATGTAAAGATCCAGAAGGCTTCCCTAGTTTTTAACTGTTTAACCCTGTCTCCCCCTCTGCGTGAGACAGGTATATGGTCTATCACCTGGTATTTCAACTGGGAAACATTATGTCCCATGGCAGCAAAATGTGCTGGTATTGGTAACATTAGCTTATTACACCTGATAGTGGATTTGTGCTGTGAAATGCGGTCCCGAATATGCTGGGTGGTCTCACCCACATATCCGAGACCGCATGGGCACTTAATCAGATAAATCACATACGTGGAGTCACATGTGAAAACACTAGAGATCTGGTAAGTTTTTCCGGATCTGGGGTGAGTGAAGGTACTACCTTTTGTAATATTGGAGCATTGCATGCATCGTAAGCATGGAAAGGTGCCTTTTCTTGAGGGGGCAAGAACCCTCTGCCTACTTGTTATCTTATTGGATCCAATATCGGCCTTCACCAGGAGACTTCTAAGATTTGGTGGTCGCTTGTAACACATAAAAGGTCGGTGACTAAATTCTGCAATATCAGGATAAGATTTGTTAAGTAACGACCAATGTCTATTAATGCAGTCTCTGAAGGCAGGTATAAATGGGTGGTAGGTAGCCACGAACGGTATTCTATCTTGATAGTGTGTGCTCCGTGAAGAGGTGTCTGACGTATTGGTTAAGGGTAATGCTAGGTTCGGAGGGTAGCCCCGTTGTATGAATTTGTCTGTCATCTCGTTATGTCTTAATTCCCTTCTAGCCGGATCCGATACTATTCGTGTTACCCGATGATGTTGAGATCGGGGCAGCGACCTTTTGATATGCGGGGGATGGCAGCTGCTAAAATGCAGAAGGCTATTTTTGTCGGTGGGTTTTGTATACAAATCTATATCCACAGTTCCAGTGGGATTAAGCTTAACTGAGGTGTCTAGAAAGCTAATGTCCGTTTTACTAAACTGCATCGTAAAAGTCAAATTTGGTATAATGGAATTGATGTCAATAATAAATTCCCTAAGGGTCGATTCATCTCCTTGCCATATCATGAAGACGTCGTCGATAAAACGTTTCCAAAATTTAGAGTACTTACGGAACAACTCATGACGGTAAACATGTGTTATTTCAAATACCGCCATATAGATGTTAGCGTACGGGCATGCCATGTTCGATCCCATGGCAGTGCCTGTGCGCTGCTTGTAAAATTGGTCAGCATAAAGAAAAAAATTTTGATATAGAACTATCGTCATGAGGTCAACACAAAACTGTATTTGTTGTGGTGTCATTGTCGAATACTGTTCCAGGAACTCTTTAGAGGCCTCAATGCCTCTTTCATGATCAATACTAGTGTATAAACTGTTGACATCTAGCGTCACTAATATGCTGTCAGGTGGTATCGGGCATACTTCTTTCAGTTTAACAAGAAAGTCAGTGGTATCCTTCAAATATGACTCAATATGGATCATCAAAGGGGTTAATACACGATCTAACGTGATTGATGAAGGAGAAAGTATTGAATCTATTGACGCCACTATCGGGCGACCAGGTGGATTTCGGAGATCTTTATGCACTTTTGGTAAAATGTAAAAGACCGGGGTTCTGGGTGTTTTATTTATCAAGTAATCGCACAATTTGGTGTCTATCGTGCCCAAAGCTGTATATTTGTCAATCAAGGCTTTAATCGCATTCTTGATGGTACAAGTCGGGTCCCTATCGATAGGGGTGTATGTGGTGATGTCTTTTAATTGCCTGAACACAAAGATCAATTCAGACTTGGCGTCAGTGGCGTCAATAGATTCAATACTTTCTCCTTCATCAATCACGTTAGATCGTGTATTAACCCCTTTGATGATCCATATTGAGTCATATTTGAAGGATACCACTGACTTTCTTGTTAAACTGAAAGAAGTATGCCCGATACCACCTGACAGCATATTAGTGACGCTAGATGTCAACAGTTTATACACTAGTATTGATCATGAAAGAGGCATTGAGGCCTCTAAAGAGTTCCTGGAACAGTATTCGACAATGACACCACAACAAATACAGTTTTGTGTTGACCTCATGACGATAGTTCTATATCAAAATTTTTTTCTTTATGCTGACCAATTTTACAAGCAGCGCACAGGCACTGCCATGGGATCGAACATGGCGTGCCCGTACGCTAACATCTATATGGCGGTATTTGAAATAACACATGTTTACCGTCATGAGTTGTTCCGTAAGTACTCTAAATTTTGGAAACGTTTTATCGACGACGTCTTCATGATATGGCAAGGAGATGAATCGACCCTTAGGGAATTTATTATTGACATCAATTCCATTATACCAAATTTGACTTTTACGATGCAGTTTAGTAAAACGGACATTAGCTTTCTAGACACCTTAGTTAAGCTTAATCCCACTGGAACTGTGGATATAGATTTGTATACAAAACCCACCGACAAAAATAGCCTTCTGCATTTTAGCAGCTGCCATCCCCCGCATATCAAAAGGTCGCTGCCCCGATCTCAACATCATCGGGTAACACGAATAGTATCGGATCCAGCTAGAAGGGAATTAAGACATAACGAGATGACAGACAAATTCATACAACGGGGCTACCCTTCGAACCTAGCATTACCCTTAACCAATACGTCAGACACCTCTGCACGGAGCACACACTATCAAGATAGAATACCGTTCGTGGCTACTTACCACCCATTTATACCTGCCTTCAGAGACTGCATTAATAGACATTGGTCGTTACTTAACAAATCTTATCCTGATATTGCAGAATTTATTCACCGACCTTTTATGTGTTAGAAGCGACCACCAAATCTTAGAAGTCTCCTGGTGAAGGCCGATATTGGATCCAATAAGATAACAAGTAGGCAGAGGGTTCTTGCCCCCTCAAGAAAAGGCACCTTTCCATGCTTACGATGCATGCAATGCTCCAATATTACAAAAGGTAGTACCTTCACTCATCCCAGATCCGGAAAAACTTACCAGATCTCTAGTGTTTTCACATGTGACTCCACGTATGTGATTTATCTGATTAAGTGCCCATGCGGTCTCGGATATGTGGGTGAGACCACCCAGCATATTCGGGACCGCATTTCACAGCACAAATCCACTATCAGGTGTAATAAGCTAATGTTACCAATACCAGCACATTTTGCTGCCATGGGACATAATGTTTCCCAGTTGAAATACCAGGTGATAGACCATATACCTGTCTCACGCAGAGGGGGAGACAGGGTTAAACAGTTAAAAACTAGGGAAGCCTTCTGGATCTTTACATTACAAACATTAGAACCAATGGGATTAAATAGAGAATACGAGGTTTTCTCTTAGATTCTCTGTCGGCCAATAAGATCGTTATTATGAAATATTGATTTATTGTACTTTTCTTTCTCCTTTCAGATGTCTTAGAGAACGGGCACTAATCATCACTGTTTCGCACGAGTATGATCTCGTTACATGTCGCAGGCACAATGAATTACCTTCGTTACATGGAGTTCACATTGGATGCCCATGCGCATGCGCGTGACGTCGGCACCGTTTCACGACCTTTACTCGAGATTGCACCTTACTTACGGCTATCACCCCGCACCACGAGCATAAAAAGCCGACAGGGCACAGTCAGCGTACTGCTCCACCGGACCGCACCACGTCCGTCACCCACGCTACCGCAGGTAACATACATTGATCGTCTACAATTATGCTTGAATATCCAGGGTATTGCAATTATAATAACCCGGATACACGGGTCTGAAACTCGGTACCCGATCGCCTGGAACCGCATTAGCCATGATGTACATATACCAGTTGAGTTTTTGTTTTCATACGGCTGTATCTTTCCTTGAAGCGTTTGTCCTAAATATAGCATTTGACATTACATACAGGCATATCTGTGGAACTAGAGAACCATACAGGATTGACTGCACCTCCTCTTTATGATTTATATCCCACATACGAAGGTAACTTTCCGGCACAGAGCCATATATCACAGGTTGTGATAAATGATAAATGATTACCCCTCCGGATAATATTAAGGGATTATCACCATTAGAGATATATACGCATGGACAATTGTGGACATATCTCCTCTTATATAATTACTGATGATGATTATTAAATTTGTACAAGAAAACAGGTTTGCAAATTGCATAGTGATGCGTTAAATATATATCCCTATAGCATATATGGAACGGGGTAAATGATTTAATAGATGAATATAAAAAAAATTTTATGTTTCCTTTATTGTGACACGTTTTTTCTTTATTGTAACATGCTCTTTTTCTGTTTCTGTTGTATTTCATTCTAAAATAGAAAATCCCCCTGGATGAAGGCCAGATAGGCCGAAACGTTGGGGCTTTGTTGTTTCTTTAAATATATATTTTTTGTCTGCTGGAGTTTCATCAGAATGCCGAAATAAAAATCACAAATGAATAGAAACGTTCTGGACTATTTTTTCAGTGTGCTCGGGGTGTCTATTATAATTATCTGATTCTGCTTTCCCCAGTAGCACCTACTAATTTATTAATAATAGTGTGCATGAGACCTTACTATTTTGGTTATTCTTTAATAAAAGCGGCCTGTGTTTTACTTGTCACAATTTTATTCTCTTTTCTTGTCCCGCTAGTGACGCTTCACACTTTGCTCGTATATCCGTCATTCTCCGTGTCCAGCTCCTGGCGCCTTTGTTATACCCCGGTCCAAGGAAAACATAGAATCCCGGCACTTTAATATTATTGTTTTCATTTACTTTTATTATTTTTGTCACTTTCATAGTTTCCTCATTGGGAAATCACACTTAGTTGTAGGGATCACTGAAATTAGCACTTGTCCCACTCTTGAGGGCCTGTGCACACGGTCAGTTTTTTACATCAGTATTTGTAGCCAAATCCAGCAGAGGTGATGTGTTTCTGTAAAAACACCTTCCCCTTGAAGAAACAAGTACATTGTGGTGATGTATAATGTGAATTGTGCTATGCATTAATGGAGCTAAGGATGTGTGTAGTGTGACAGTAGGGATAGTGAGAGTTAATGTTTGGGACTTGCCCAGACTGGGAGGGACTAAGCTGAAGGTGGAAAGTGACAGTCTCCTATTGAGACATCAGATAGGGTCCAGGGTGTATAGAGAAAGGACCTAAGGTGGTATCCCTAAAGTGAGAGGAGACCGAGACGACAGATAGCGTGATCCAGTGGAGTAAGAGGAAGAGTGACTGAGAGATAGAGTGCGTCTCCGAAGACAGGTCCTGGAGCAGTAAGGCCTGAAATTTATAACTCTCGAAGGTAACAGCCTAGACAGGACTGACTACGTCAGACAGGTAAAGAGTCCCTGGCAGAATTAGAGAAGGTAAGTGGCGGCCATACTGGCACCACAGCTCCCAGAAGGGGAAATACGTAGCGGGTTGAGTAGAGGACTCTTGATAATCTGACCTGTAGTGTCGAGGTGGGTTGTGGTAAAGTAGTGAGGAACACTAAATCAGAGGACCAGGGGGTAAGGAGGAAGGGAATGAAACTGGGTGGAAAATGCTCCCAAGATGTGAGGAAATGTTTATCAAGGTGTGAACCGGCTATCCCTCGTGGTTAACCCGGCTATCCCTCGTGGTTAACCCTTACCAAGTTAAAACTGTAAAACATCTGGTCGTGGTAAACCAGCGTCAGTGGGCGCATGGGGGTAGCGTAGCACCATCACAGCACGAGTCCTCACACCCTGCCAGACCCCATCAGGGGCGCAAGAGACGAGAACCTCACACACGGCTACCGACCGGCGCCACGTTACATTTCTATTACACTTTTGTTCGTCTCCTGGATTTGGCTACAAACAGTAATGTAAAATACTGACCGTGTGACCGTGGCCCGACAATTTGCTCTGATTGTTGTGATAGTCGTTTTTGTTTCTTAAGCCAAATTCTTCACAATTGTGCACTCTCTTCATTAATTTTGGGCATAGACGTAATATGTTTGTATTTTTTGTCTTTACCTTTTTTTGTGACATTTTAGCACATAAAAATGTCACATTTTGCAAAATGTTGCAAAAATTGCACAACCAAAATTTCTGGCATACATAAGATCTCTCCAGTGGGGGAAGTGGGAGATGGGGCTGGAGTAAATTTGTACCAAAAATTTGTGACTTTTCGAAAAGTCGCAAATGCAGAATCAGGTGAAAATATCTGGAAACCGTTACCCTCAATGGCAAACTGAAAAAAGAGACCAAAGCAGCAAAAATATGCAAACAAAAAAGGTCTGAAAGCATCGATGAATCAGCCTTAGGCCGGGGTCACACTTGTGAGCGTGATGCGAGACACGTGCATCAATACCCGGCGCTGCTGCCGGCACTCGGACCGGGGCGTGCGGCTGCATAGAAATACATGCAGCATAGAAATACATGCAGCTGCATTCTCCGGTCCTGATTGCCGGTGGCAGCGCCGGGTATTGATGCGAGAGACTTGCGCGAGTTTCTCTCATCACACTCGCAAGTGTGACCACAGCCTTATAGTGTCAGTCACAAAAGTAGCTAATCGCTCAAGTACTAGTTCACGCTCAACATTAAAACACAAAAACGGCAGTAATGAAAGCAGAGGATCTCTCTGCTCTCACTGCTCCTCACTGTCCCAGTGACCTAAGTCCTCAGACTGCTCACTCCAGTCTTAAGGTTGATAAGTAGTTTCCCCCTTGATAAAGCCTAATAAGGCGAAACTAGTCAGGTGCTACCTATAAAGTTACCAAGAGGAGTGCGGGTCCTGCTCACAAGCTACAATCTACACTCCCTGACAGAAGTTATGTCGCTTATCCATGTTATGTAAATAAAAGCTTATAACCTGACGTTAAATTCATCCATTGTTTGTATAAATTATTATTTTGAAAACTGAAACCCTCCGAAATGTGGTTTAGGTTAAGAAAATAAATTGGCATCAATGCAGAAATATTGATCATTTAAAGGGAATCTGTCAGGTAACATCGGGGGCTTATCTACAGCATTACAGAATGCTGTAGATAAGCCCCTGATGGCGGTGGCCCTATCTCATAGGGCCAAAATGGGGTGACAGATTCCCTTTAATGGACACAGAATGGTCAGATAATGGCAAGACAAAAGTTTTGTCACCTGGTCATATAATGCACCCAATCCTAGTTTACATCCTCACCTGTGCACAGTAAATGATCGGTTAATTAGTGGGTGTGTATAAAAAGAAACCCAGCACCCCAGACCTTCACATGAACTGCAACTTGAGCTCTGACAACATGCCAAAAATCCTCCCTGCGACCAAAGCCTGGATTATCAAGAGGCTGAAGACGAGATCCACTGCAGAGGTGGCTGGCACCTTTAATGTGTCTCAGCGTCAAGTACAAAGAATTAAAAAAAGATTCAAAGAGACTGGAGATGTGTTTGACAAGCCCAGGTCTGGCAGACCCCGCAAGACAACTGCTCAGGAGGAACGTTTGTTGGTTAAAATATCAAAGCAAGCCCCTCTTCCACTGCAACAGAGCTCCAACAGGTCTGGTCACCTCAAGTCCCTGTGTCAACTAGAACAGTTTGTAGGATTCTGTCTCGAAATGGCCTCCATGGTCGAATCAGTGCCCAGAAGCCAGCACTAAACAAAAGGCAAATAAAAACCGTCCCACAGCCTGCTAAACAGATGGATGCTGGAAAATTTGCAGAAGGTGGATTTCTCTGATGAATCTTCAGTAGAATTACACCACAGCCGCCGCAAATACTGCAGGAGACCTACTGGAGCCCATATGGATCCAAAATACACCAGAAAACAGTTACATTTGGTGGTGGAAAGATCATGGTCTGGGGTTACATTCAGTATGGGGTGTGCGAAACATTTGCAAGGTGGAAGGCAATATCAATAGCCTAAAATATCAAGAAGTATTAGCTACCTCTTATATTCCAAATCATAAAAGGGGTCAAATTCTGCAGCAGGATGGTGCTCCATCTCATACATCCATCTCTACAACAAAGTTCCTCCAGGCAAAAAAGATCAAGGTGCTCAATGACTGGCCAGCCCAGTCACCAGACATGAACATCATTGAGCATGTTTGGGGTAGGATGAAAGAGGAAGCTTGGAAGACAAAACCAAGGAATCTAGATGAACTCTGGGAGGCAGTAAGACTGCATTCTCTGCTATTCCTGATGACTTCATTAATAAATTGTATGAATCATTGTTGAACCGCATGGATGCCGTCCTTCAAGCTCATGGAAGTCACACAAAATATTAAATATGACTCTAACAGCACCACAACTTCATTCACCAATGTTATGCAACATATATTTGTATTTTAAGTTAATTATTTGTTTGAATATCACATTACTTTCTGTGGGCGACAAAACTTTTGTCTTGCCAAAATCTGACCATTCTGTGTCCATTAAATGATCAATATTCCTGCATTGAAGCCAATTTATTTTCGTAACCTAAACCAAATTTGGGAGGGTTTCAGCTTTCAAAAGAATAATTTATAAAACCAATGGATGAATTTAACATCAGGTTATAAGCTTTTATTTACATAACATGGATAAGCGACATAACTTCTGTCAGGGACTGTATAAGGAATAAGGGGGACTATAAGAAGTAAAAGGCACTTGTCGTTTATGGTTCCCCATCACGTTTGCCAGATGTCAGTGGCTCCAACGCGGCTTCTACCTGAAGCCCAGAAAAATGAAGATCAGGCGTATCTGCTGACGGGGCCTCTGACATTAATAAAGCAGATGGAGTTCATTTCTGCTCTGTCCGACCTTCTTTAGTCAGGAGCTGTCTTTTTTTCAAGAAGGCACAAAAACTTGTTTTTTCTTTGCAATTTTGCCCAGGTCAGCAGATCTGCCTGAATCAAGTTTTTCGAGGCTTCAGACAAAGATATACATTTTTCATAACCTGCTGGGTATCAGCACGTAGATTTCAGTGGGGCCCGTACTGCAAGCCACAGGCTGTAGAGGGGAGAGCCTCATGACCAGGATGTATGCCCGGCCCTAATAGGGGTTTAAGGAGAAGTAAACTAAAATGGAGTTTTAGGGGGGAGGTGGGGGAGGGCTTGGATCTAAAATGGTGGAATAAGGGAAGGTAGGAGGGGTTTTCATTTCAAATTATGGTGAGAGTTATTAAAAGGGGGCGTGTGGAAGCCAGATGCAAAGTGATCCAGTAAGTGGAGGTTTTGGCCTGGAGGGTGGTACACAACCACCATTTGCAGGCAGAAGAAGTGGTAAAGTCCGGCGGTGTGGACTTGTTTAATACGAACCTACACAGGGTTTGTTCTTATCTCCTGTTAGGCTCTCTAGGTGAGGGAAACCACACAAAGAAACTAATTGTAGTCAAATAGTCAATATAAAATGTAACATTTATTAAAGGATATTAAAATCCAGGAATAAGGCAAGAATGGGGATGTATAATCACAATACACACATGGTAAGCAGGGCCATGTGGTCAAACAAGAACCCACACATGGGTTAATGGATATAACAACATCTCTGGTACAATAGATGGCAAGACAGGAGCGAGTTGGAAAACATCATATGCATGTGCAAATAAACCATTGTGGAAGATACATCCAGAACATCGCTAAGAGTACACAATAAATCATGACAACAAATGAAAATGATTACCCAGAGGTGAGGGATCAGTGACCACAGGGCCTCCCCGACGCGCGTTTCGGAGTTTGAGCAAACTCCTTCCTCAGGGGGCGCTTGCTAGAGTCCCGAAATGGGGGCTCTATATCGGCTGTCAGGTGGCGCCAGCCGCCGCTGCAGTTCGTTACCACCCGGAAATCACTTCCGCATGCCAGGGCCGGAAGCACGTGGGGCCCCACGTGCTCCAGCATCTGACGTCACCGGAAGTGATGCCGGTGGCATTGAACACAGACGGCGCATGCGTCTACCCACCATGACCTGGATGCCAGTGAATAAGATGGCGATACATGGCTGATGACATAGGGGATAATACAAATACAACATAATACAGAAATAGAAGATAGAACAACAACAGTAATATAGGAATAGAATAATAGTAAATATATCCAGGTGAGGTGCATCCTCCAAGCTCAGTGTCTCAGTGGGCACATGGGTCACAGGCATTGGTGAAGCAGAAGGGTGATACCGGGAACCATAGGCAGGCAGGAGATGTCCTGGAGACCACAGCCAGACAGCAGAGCAGGTCACGGTACACAGAGTAACTCTTAGGAACTGTAGCAATATGTTATATGCTGAGCCGCCTCTAGGGGTCTCACTACCTGGATGTATTCAGAGGATAGAGAGGAGGGACTCGTTGGTAAGAGCATGTGACAGGAAGCATTCATGTAATGTGGCTGAGAGAACCTGCACACAATAAAGTAACCTGTTACCACAATCGTGTCAGAGGCATAAACAGAAAAGAACATGGTGGCAGCAGGACTGAACCTATAAAGAACAAGTGTACAGACAATCCAGGCAGCTTGTGGTACAAAGCTCACCTGTAAGTACAGTGCCCACAGTACAGCATTATGGAGAGCGCATTAAAACCTCCTCAGAGACTAGACATCATGTCCTCAAATCTATCGCAGACCTGGAGACATTGGAAGGAGGAGTTTACTCTGTATGTGGATCTTACAGTAGACACCAATGATCAGAAGCGTAAGGTGAAGCTCTTCTACTATCTGATTGGAGAAAAAGGCAGAGAACTTGCTCAGACCCTGATCCAGGACGTACGGACAGTCTGGCAGACATTGTACAGGCATTTGATAAGCACTGTGACCCCAAGAAGAATGAGACAGTGGAAAGATTTAAGTTTTTCACCAGAAATCAGGAGATGGGAGAGAATATAGACGCAATATGTGACTGAGCTGAAAAGACTGGCAGCAACATGCAGCTTTGGAGAGATCAGAGATTCTCTTATCAGAGATAGAATAGTGTGCGGCATCAGAGAGCCACAGCTAAGAGAGAGACTGCTGAGAGAGGGGGAGTTAACCCTAGAGAAATGCATGCAAATAAGCAGAGCTGCAGAGCTAACAAGAGACAGCCTGAAGATGATGGCAGACACCACTGAGGAGCCAGTACATGCAGTAACCATGAGAGGAAAAGCAGAGCACCCAGCGAGAACAGTCCAATGCAGATACTGTGGCAGAAGACATGAGAGAGACAAAGAGAAGTGTCCAGCATATGGACAAAGCTGCAGGACCTGTGGTAAGATGAATCATTTCGCAGCTCTCTGCAGACTTAAGCCCTTTAAAAAGCACAGAGAAATTCACAGTGTGACACAGGACAGTGACAGTGCAGAAGATATTACATGTTATGATTTGGTAGCTGAGGAGAGCAAGCAAAAAAGGAAATACACCAGAGAGGTTGGAATCTATGGGATTGCAGTACCCTGACTAACCACCACAACTAAAGGCAGCCGTGGAGCGTACCTACGTTGGTCCTAGACGCCTCGTCACAGCCTGAGAAGCTAACTACACCTAAAGACAGAAAGAGGAAAACTATCTGCCCCGGAGCAGATCCCCAAAGAACATAGAAAGCCCCCAAACATGTAATGGCGGTTAGACAAGAGGATATACAGACACAGATAGAAAATAGTATGAGCAAAAGTTGGGGCCCAAATTCCTAAATAGAAAAGGATAGGAAGGACACTTACTGCAACCCCAAAAAACCCTGAAAAGTACCAACTCTACTAATTACAAAAACACCTGAGATCACATGACCTCTACCACCTAAATTAGTTCTCTGGTGTAACAAAAACTAAACAGCAGCCACTGAAAAAACTGGAAAAGGCAAAAGAACAAACAACAGTGGCTGAACTAAACTGAGAGGAGCACAAGCCCCCGGAGGGGACCCGGCAGACCCCCACAGAAGTGCAGGACAAAATGCAAAAAGCAAGCACAAAAAACAAAAAGAAGAAAATGTCTTATCTGTTAGCAGAAGATGCAGGCACGAAACAGCAGGCTACAAAGTGAACAGGAATCAAAGATGAGACCAGAACAATTGATCACCGGCAACCCTGATGGGAGGGAACCTCCCTTATATAAGACCAGTCAGTAACACCTGATCGCCAATCTTCCCAATCTTCATTGGATAGTTCAGTACTTTTTGTAACCACCAGAGGGAGCTTCTGCTCAGAATTCATTTCTAGCACATTCACAACATTACATGGATACAGCTACAGTCTGCAGCAGAGAATGTCAATACAGTCAGACAGCCAGAACCTAAAGATACAAGACAACTGTTTGCAACTCTTTTATTAAATGACAAACCCATTAGATTTCAGTTGGACTGTGGAGCAAGTTGCAATGTCATACCGGAGGATCTACTAAATGAACAGGTGTCCATTGAACCTACTGATAAGGTACTTATGATGTACAACAAAACGATACTGAAACCTCTTGGGACATGCAAACTGAAGGTTAGTAACCCATGCAACTGTAATGTATGTAGTACAGTTCATATAGCGTCTTGTGCTTGGGTGCGATGAAAACACAGGAGTCACAGGTTTGATATAGAAAAGTCCTGTATTACTTCATACAAGTTGGCAGAAATAGTCACACAGTTTGCAGACACAGAAACAGGAGACACAGCAGGCCAGAGTAATCCAAGCTCAGCAATCACTCTCCAATACAGATTCAGGATCTTCTTCTCTGTTACCGTAAGTCCATGCAAACGTGGGTCTTTCAAAGAGCAGGGTTCAGAGTCCACAAGTGCTTCAGAGTTCCTCAGTAGGAATAGCTGGAGTACAAGGTCCAAGGCTTACAGGAGTCAAGTCACAGGTTCACTGCAGGCTAGATTCTGAAGCACTGATTGCTCAGCTGTGGCTGCTTAAGAAGCAAAGGAGAGAATCAGGGCGGGAACATGCAAGCTGGAAACTCCATTTTGACTGAGGGCAAGATAGCTGCAGCAAGACAGAAAGTAAAATGGCTGACGAACAAACTGAGTTTCAGGAATATATACATAGAACCTTACATTACTCCCCCCTTAAGGACAACCTCCGGATGACCTCAGACCAGGCTTGTGTGGGTACCTCTGATGAAACTGACGGAGCAAGCGAGGAGCATTAACGTTATTGACCGGTTCCCATGAGTTGTCCTCCACTGGGTAGCCCTGCCATTTAATCAGATATTGTAACTGATTTCTATACAACCTGGAATCTAAAATCCTTTCCACCACAAATTCTTCCTGACCATCGACTAGCACTGGGTCAGGGCAAGGAGAGGAACGTCCAGGAAACGTATTGGGTGTCGCAGCCTTTAGTAGGGATACATGAAAGACAGGGTGGATTCTCATAGTTCTGGGCAGTTGAAGACGACAAGCAACGGCACTTATAATTTTACTGATTTTATAGGGTCCAATGTACTTATGTCCCAACTTAGACGATGGAATCCTTAACTTAAGATTTCTGGTTGACAGCCAGACCAAGTCTCCTACCTTGAAAGCTGGTGCAGGTTTACGAAATTTATCTGCTGCTTTCTTGTACCTTTCTTGAGCCGATTCCAGATTTTCCTTTAGAAGATCCATATTCTTCTGTAAAGACGTGATTCTTTCAGCCACTGCTGGTAAAGGCGTTTCTATGGGAAATCGTGGTAGAATGTTAGGATGATAACCTAGATTAGAGTAAAAAGGAGACTGTTTAGTGGAGGCACTCTGAGAGTTGTTATACGAGAACTCAGCTAATGGAAGTAGATCCACCCAATCATCCTGTAGGTGGCAGATAAAGCAGCGGAGATACTGCTCCAGGGTTTGATTGGTTCGTTCGGTCTGTCCATTAGTCTGGGGATGAAAAGCAGAAGAAAGGTTTACTTTAATGTCCAATGCTGCACAGAAATTTTGCCAAAACCTAGAAGTGAATTGCACCCCTCGATCCGAAATAACCTCATCCGGTACTCCATGTAAGCGAAACACATCTTTAATCATCAAATCTGATGTCTGTTTTGCAGTGGGTAAGCCGACACAAGGGATAAAATGAGCTGCCTTTGTTAGACGGTCAACCACCACTAGAATGGTGTTCTTCCCCTGAGAGGTTGGTAACTCCACAATGAAGTCCATAGAAATGGATCCCCACGGGCGGGACGGGGTGGGAAGAGGCTGTAAAAGACCAGTTGGTGAGGAGCGAGGTGTTTTGCATTTTGCACAGACCTCACATGAAGTAACATAATTCAAAACATCCTTCCTGCAAGTGGGCCACCAAAATAAACGAAGAAAGAAATTCCTGTGTCTTTAGAATTCCTCTATGCCCAGCTATCTTGGAATCGTGAATGAGTTGCAATACTCTTAATCTGACTGTTTCAGGAATATACAGACGTTGTCCCTGAATCCACACACCATTCTTAAAGACAAGACTTACGTCCCTTGGGGGTTGTGCCAAAAAGGAATCCGCATGGTATGCTTCCTTGATGTCCTTAAGTAGGTCTTGATTATGAATTACTCCTAGGAATCTAGAGTCAGGAAGAATAGTCTTAGGAGGAGTAATTGGACGTGTCTCTGCTGAGTAAATCCTAGAGAGTGCATCAGCCTTTCCATTGCGCGATCCTGGTCTATAAGAGATGATAAAATTAAATTGGTTTAAGAAAAGATTCCAGCGAGCCTGGCGAGGAGTCAGGCACTTAGCCGACCTGATAAACTCAAGGTTACGATGGTCTGTCAGGACGACTATTTGCTGTGCAGCTCCCTGAAGAAGGTGTCTCCATTCTTTGAAGGCGGCAATAATGGCCAACAACTCTCTATTGCCCACATCGTAGTTCCTCTCAGCCGAAGACAACTGCTGGGAAAAGAAGGCACAGGGATGCAAGACATTCTTCTCACCTGTTCTCTGAGAGAGTATAGCTCCAACGGCACAGTCTGAAGCATCCACCTCTATTATGAAGGCAAGCTCGGGGTTGGGATGTACTAGGATAGGTGCAGTGGTAAATTTATCTTTTAGACGGGAAAATGCTTCCTGGGCTTGGGGAGTCCAGGAAAACCTAGACTCTTTCCGGGTAAGTTGAGTGATAGGTGACACTACCTCAGAGAAATTTCTAATGAAACGTCTATAGAAGTTGGCAAACCCGATGAAGCGCTGTACCTCCTTCACATTTCTAGGACTTGGCCAATCCTTGATGGCTTGGGTTTTGCTTCCATCCATACTAATTCCTTGTGTAGACAGTACATACCCCAGAAATTGAATTTCGGTCCTATGGAATTCACACTTTTCAAGTTTGATGTAAAGATGATTTTGTCTTAGACGTTCCAAGACCATTCTCACATGTCCATGATGTTCCTCTGTGGAGTTAGAAAAAATTAGAATATCATCCAAATAAATTACCACGAATGTATCTAGGAGATCCCTGAAGATGTCATTCACCAAGTGTTGGAAAGTGGCTGGGGCGGTACTCAGACCAAAAGGCATAACTAGATATTCAAAGTGTCCATAGCTTGACCTGAATGCAGTCTTCCATTCATCCCCAGGTCTAATACGGACTAAGTTATAGGCCCCACGAAGATCTAGTTTAGAAAAAATTTTGGCATGTCGCACTCTCTCCAATAACTCAGGGATTAAAGGCAATGGATAACGGTTTCTAATAGTAACCTTATTGAGTTCCCTATAGTCTACGCATGGTCTCAGAGATCCATCTTTCTTCTTTACAAAGAAGATGGGTGCACCTGCAGGAGATGAAGAGGGGCGTATGAAGCCCTTGGCTAGATTTTCATCTATGTAATCCTTTAAAGCCTTTAGCTCGGGCCCCGCCAGGGGGTAGATCTTACCAAAAGGTATCTCTGCTCCAGGCAATAATTCAATTGGACAATCATATGGACGGTGAGGAGGAAGCTGGTCAGCGTTCTTCTTGTCACATAAATCCACATAGTCCTGGTATACAGCTGGTAGTTCAGGGACTGACATGATTCCTTTAGGAACAGAGCAAGCTGAAACTTTTGGACTCATCTGTTTCTCTGGAAAGTGTAATTCCTTGGTCTCCCAGTTAATGGTAGGATTCTGAGCCTGCAGCCATGGTAGCCCTAGAATAATGGGAAAGTGGGGAGAAGAGATAAGCATAAAGGACAGTTTCTCTTGATGATCTTTACCCATAAGAACCCTCAAAGGCTCTGTTTCCTGATCCACTGGTCCAGAGGTCAGCAGGGAGCCATCCACAGTTTCCATCTGTACTGGAGTAGCCTTCTTCACTGAACGTATTCCCTGTTTCAAAGCAAAGGAGACATCCATAAAATTTCCACTTGCCCCTGAGTCGATCATAGCAGAGCTAGACACCCAAGCTGAGTCAACCCAGAGTTTGATGGAAAGAAAGCAATGAGAATTGTTTTTCTTACAACTCAGCTGGGACACCGCTGAGGAAACTTGAAAAATGGCAGCGTTTACACAGTCAACGTCCTCAGAGGTAACGGAGTTTAAGTCCGAGAATCATAGAATCATAGAATGGTAGAGTTGGAAGGGACCTCCTGGGCCTTCTGGTCCAACCCCCTGCTCAAAGCAGGATTCTCTAAATCATCCCAGACAGATGTCTATCCAGCCTCTGTTTGAAGACTTCCATTGAAGGAGAACTCACCACCTCTTGTGGCAGCCTGTTCCACTCATTGATCACCCTAACTGTCAAAAAGTTTTTTCTAATATCTAATCTGTGTCTCCTCCCATTCAGTTTCATCCCATTGCTTCTAGTCTTTCCTTGTGCAAATGAGAATAAAGATGATCCTTCTACAATGTGACAGCCCTTGAGATATTTGTAGACAGCTATTAAGTCTCCTCTCAGTCTTCTTTTTTGCAAGCTAAACATTCCCAAATCCTGCAACCGTTCCTCATAGGACATGGTTTGCAGACCGGTCACCATTCTGGTGGCTCTTCTCTGAACTTGCTCCAGTTTGTTGATGTCTTTTTTAAAATGTGGTGCCCAAAACTGGACACAGTATTCCAGATGAGGTCTGACCAAAGAGGAGTAGAGGGCAATAATGACCTCACGTGATCTAGACTGTATGCTTCTGTTGATACATCCTAGAATTGCATTTGCCTTTTTTGCTGCTGCATCACACTGTTGACTCATGTTAAGTCTGTGATCAATTAGTATACCCAAGTCTTTTTCACATGTGCTGTTACTTAGCCCTATTCCTTCCTTCAAGATCTGTTGCTGCAGATCTCTCTGGAGCCTGAGGGTTTGCCCACATTAAAGCCTTGTTGGTAAGCAACATAATTATAGTAAGCACCTTAGATCGTTCAGTGGGAAATTGTGAAGCATGTGCAGAAAAAAAAAGATTGCATTGATTAATAAATCCCCTGAATTTCTCACGTTCACCACCAAAACGAAAAGGGGGCAACTTGGGAATCCCAGCACTCGGGGCTACGGCAGGAGCCTGGACTCGCCCCTCTAGAACCTCAATCCTGGCTCGCAAATCCTGGGCAGTCTGTCCAACCACTTGCAAATTGTGATTATTGAGGTCCTGTAGATTTGTAAAACGGGTCTTTATATTCTGCAAATCTGCAAGGATATTATCAGTCACTCCGCAAAGTTCCTTTATGCGGGCCTCCATTTTCCAGATCTTTTAAGACAGGATTACTGGAAGAAGAGGAGAGAAAAAAAAACAATAGTGTTCACCTTTGGCAACACTGCAGAGAGAAAAAAAAATTAAGGGAACTGCTCACCTGGAATGGTTGTGAGAAGTCACAACCACTATCATCACAGAAAGTTTCAACCAGACATCTGATATCCAGAGTTACAGCAGACAAAAAAGAGAAAAGAAAGGAAAAAAAAAAAAAACAATAGTGTTTACCTGTGGTAATACTGCAAAAAGAAAAAACTTAAGGGAATTGCTCACCTGGAATGGTTGTGAGAAGTCACAACCACTGTCATCACAGAAAGTACAACCGGACGTCTGATATCCACAGTACAGCAGACACAGCCTTCCAGACCCAGCAGACACTAACGTTTTGGCTTCAGAATCTTGTAATGTATGTAGTACAGTTCATATAGCGTCTTGTGCTTGGGTGCGATGAAAACACAGGAGTCACAGGTTTGATATAGAAAAGTCCTGTATTACTTCATACAAGTTGGCAAAAATAGTCACACAGTTTGCAGACACAGAAACAGGAGACACAGCAGGCCAGAGTAATCCAAGCTCAGCAATCACTCTCCAATACAGATTCAGGATCTTCTTCTCTGTTACCGTAAGTCCATGCAAACGTGGGTCTTTCAAAGAGCAGGGTTCAGAGTCCACAAGTGCTTCAGAGTTCCTCAGTAGGAATAGCTGGAGTACAAGGTCCAAGGCTTACAGGAGTCAAGTCACAGGTTCACTGCAGGCTAGATTCTGAAGCACTGATTGCTCAGCTGTGGCTGCTTAAGAAGCAAAGGAGAGAATCAGGGCGGGAACATGCAAGCTGGAAACTCCATTTTGACTGAGGGCAAGATAGCTGCAGCAAGACAGAAAGTAAAATGGCTGACGAACAAACTGAGTTTCAGGAATATATACATAGAACCTTACATGGAGACTTCAACATCCCAATTAACAGCCCTACTTCCACATCTGCATCTCAGCTTCTATCACTAACCACTTCTCTAGGCCTCTCACAGCTTTCAACCTCTGAGACACACAAGGATGGTAACACCCTTGACCTGGTCTTTGTCTGCCTCTGTTCAATATCCCACCTAAATAACTCACCGCTTCCACTCTCTGACCACAACATTCTCTCCTTCACCCTCACAAATCCTCGACCACCCCAGCGCACTCCTACCTACCACACATTCAGAAATCTACAAGCCATTAACCCTCAGACACTTTCAGACTCCCTACACTCATCGCTGTCCCCAATCTCCTCTTTTTCTTGTCCTAATCTGGCTGTTCTTCACTACAATGACACTCTAAGAAGCACCCTTGACCAAGTAGCACCGCTCACCCTCAGAACTTCCAAACACACAGTAAAACAGCCCTGGCTCACATTGCAAACTTAACTTCTTCAGCGATGCTCTAGGAGTGCTGAACGCCTTTGGAGAAAAACCCGCACACCAGAAGACTTCATCCACTTTAAATTCATGTTAAGAACTTATAATGCTGCCCTTCACCTCGCCAAACAGACCCACTTCACCACCCTGATCTCCTCACTAGCCAACAACCCCAAGAAACTTTTTGACACTTTTCACTCCCTCCTCAGGCCAAAAGCACAAGCCCCTATCACAGACATTTGTGCTGACGACCTGGCCTCCTACTTTATAGAAAAAATAGATACTATCCGTCAGGAAATCTGCTCTCAACCACCAAGTGCTGTGACTCCCATGCCTCCCTGCATTTCCCCTTGCTCACTTTCCACATTTGATCCCATCACAGAAGAAGAAGTCTCCAGACTCCTCTCTTCCTCTCATCCGACTACATGCACTACCGACCCCATTCCCTCACATCTCCTCCAGTCTCTCTCTCCAGCCGTCACAACTCACCTAACTGCAATCTTTAATCTCTCCCTCTCCTCTGGCATTTTCCCATCCTCCTTCAAACACTCGATCGTTACTCCATTACTAAAGAAACCTGGTCTCGACCCTTCCTGTACAAACAACTACAGATCGGTCTCCAATCTCCCCTTCATCTCTAAACTTTTGGAGCGCCTAGTCTACTCCCGCCTTACCCGTTACCTCTCCACTCACTCCCTTCTAGACCCTTCACAGTCCGGCTTCCGCCCCCTACATTCGACTGAAACTGCACTCAAAGTGACCAATGACCTTCTGACAGCAAAACGTAACGGTGACCACTCTCTGCTCATTCTTCTCAACCTTTCTGCAGCTTTCAACACAGTTGACCACCGTCTCCTACTGTCTAGGCTCCAGTCACTAGGTATTAAGGACACTGTTCTCTCCTGGTTCTCCTCCTATCTTTCTGACCGCTCCTTCAGTGTTTCGTTCTCTGGCTCCACATCATCTCTCTTCCTCTCACTGTCGGTGTACCCCAGGGCTCAGTCCTTGGCCCCCTTCTCTTCTCTCTCTACACGGCCCCAATTGGACAGACCATCAGCAGATTTGGCTTTCAGTACCATATTTATGCTGATGACACACAACTATACACGTCATCCCCCGACCTTACCCCCGCTGTACTACAGAACGCCAGTGACTGTCTGTCCGCAGTCTCCAACATCATGTCCGCTCTCTATCTGAAACTCAACCTCTACAAAACTGAACTTCTTCTGCTCCCGCCGTCTACTAACCTCCCTAAATCTGACATTTCCCTCTCCGTGGGCGGCACCATATTAACACCCCGGCAGCAGGCTCGCTGTCTGGGTATTATGTTTGACACCAATCTCTCCTTCACCTCCCATATACAATCTCTTGCCCGCTCTTGCCGCCTACACCTAAAGAACATCTCTAGAATCCGCCCTTTTCTCACCATGGAAACAACAAAAACCCTCACTGTAGCATTGATCCACTCCCGCCTGGACTACTGCAATGCTCTATTACTTGGCCTCCCCATTACTCGACTATCCCCTCTCCAGTCCATCCTTAATGCAGCAGCCAGGGTCATCCATCTGGCTAATCGGTACTCGGACGCGTCCGCTCTTCGCCAGTCCTTACACTGGCTGCCAATTCATTATAGGATCCAATTCAAGGTACTTGTTCTCACCCACAAAGCTCTCCACAGTGCAGCACCCCCTACATCTCCTCCCTCATTTCTATCTATCGGCCTAACCGACTGCTGCGCTCTGAAAACGACTTTCGACTAACCTCTGCACTAATCCGTACCTCCCACTCCCGACTCCAAGACTTCTCCAACACTGCGCCAATCCTCTGGAATGCTCTACCCCAAGAAATTAGGACTATCCACAATTTGCATGGTTTCAGGCGCTCCCTCAAAACACATTTGTTCAGAGCGGCCTATCACATTCACTAATCAAAGTCATTCTATGTGTAAGTGTGTGTGTGTAGCCCATTCACTATCTCCATCCATCCCTCACTCCCTCAAGATGGCTGGACCATCATTGTAAATGTACCATTGTACATACACACCTGTACTTTGTACCTCCCCCACCTCATTGTAGATTGTAAGCTCTCACGAGCAGGGTCGTCTTATTTTGCTTTAATTATTGTATTGTTAACGTTGTTACTTATGACTTGTGTTTTGAAACTGTTAAACTGTAAAGTGCTGCGGAATATGATGGCGCTATATAAATAAAGATTATTATTATATATTATATTATTATTAAAAAGAAAACAAGAAAGAGGCAATGAGATAAGGAGAAAAGAAGAAGACAAGAGGAGACAAGGAGGAAATGAAAGGCAATAAGGAAAAGACGAGGAGATGGAGATGAAAAGAAGAGAGACAAAAGGGGAGCTGAGGAGACAAGAGGAGACAAGGGGAAAGCGAGAGGAGGCAAGGGGAAGACGAGAGGAGGCAAGGGAAGACGAGAGGAGGCAAGGGGTAGACGAGAGGAGGCAAGGGGTAGACGAGAGGAGGCAAGGGGTAGACGAGAGGAGGCAATGGGTAGACGAGAGGAGGCAAGGGGTAGACGAGAGGAGACAAGGGGTAGACAAGAGGAGACAAGGGAAGAGAAGGGCGAGAGGAGGGCAAGGGGAAGACGAGAGGAGGCAAGGGGTAGACGAGAGGAGACAAGGGGAAGACAAGAGGAGACAAGGGGAAGACGAATGGAGACAAGGGGAAGACGAGTGGAGACAAGGGGAAGATGAGTGGAGACAAGGGAAAGACCAGAAGAGACAATGAGGAAACGAGAGGCAATCAAGAAAAGATGAGAAGATGGACATGAAAGGACCAGAGACTAATAATAAAAGTAGAGGCTGAGAAGACAAGGGGAAAATGAGAGGAGACAAGGGGAAGATGAGAGAAGACATGGGGAAGGCGAGAGGAGACAGGGGAAGGCGACAGGAGACAAGGGGGAAACGAGAGGCAATCAGGAAAATACGAGGAGATGGAGATGAAAGGAACAGAGACAAAGAATAAAAGGGGAGACTGAAAAAGACAAGGGGAAAACAAGAGAAGACAAGGGGAAGACTAGAGGAGACAAGGGTAAGATAAGAGGAGACAAGAGGAAGACAAAAGGAGACAAGGAGAAGATTATAAAACAACAGGAAGATGAGAGGAGACAAGGGGAAGATGAGAGGAGAAAAGGGGAAGACGATAGGAGACAAGGGAAAAATGAGAGGAGACAAGGGGAAGATTAAAAGACAACGGGAAGATGACTGGAGACAAGGGGAAGACAAGAGGAGACAAGGAGAAGATAAAAGAGACAAGAAGAAGACAAAAAGAGACAAGGGGAAGACAAAAAGAGACAAGGGAAAGACAAATAGAGACAAGGGGAAGATGAGAGGAGACAAGGTGAAGACAAGAGGAGACAAGGAGAAGATAAAAGAGACAAGAAGACAAAAAGAGACAAGGGGAAGACGAGAGGAGACAAGGGGAAGACGAGAGGAGACAAGGGGAAGATTAGAGAAGACAAGGGGAAGATTAAAAGACAAAGGGAAGATGAGAGGAGACAAGGTGAAGACAAGAGGAGACAAGAAGAAGATAAAAGAGACAAGGAGACAAAGACAAGGAAAAGAGAACAAGGGGAAGACGAGAGGAGACAAGGGGAAGATTAGAGAAGACAAGGGGAAGATTAGAGAAGACAAGGGGAAGATTAAAAGACAAAGGGAAGATGAGAGGAGGCAAGGAGAAGATAAAAGAGACAAGGGGAGGATAAAAAGAGTCAAGGGGAAGACAAGAGGAGACAAGGGGAAGTTGAGAGGAGACAAGGGAAAGACGAGAGGATAAAGGGGAAAAAAAAAAGGTGACAAGGGGAAAACAAGAAGAAACAAGGGGAAGACGATTGGAGACAATGGGAAGTCGAGTGGAGACAATGGAAACATGAGAGGAGACAAAGGAAAGACGAGAGAAGACAAGGGAAAGATGAGAGGAGACAAAGGAAAGACGAGAGGAGACAAGGGGAAGACGAGAGGAGACAAAGGGAAGACAAGAGGAGACAAGGAGGAAACGAGAAGCAATAAGGAAAGATAAGGATATGGAGATGAAAAAGAGAGACAAAGAATAAAAGGGAGGCTGAGAAGACAAAGGGAAAACAAGAGGAGACAAGGGAAGATGAGAGGAGACAAGGGGAAGACGAGAGGAGACAAAGAGAAGACAAGAGGAGACCAGTGGACATGTGCCGTACATATATATACACCTACAAAAAATGTCTCCGTGGCCAGCGGGACTAACCCCCAAGCCAAAAGAATGAAAAACCAGCAAGAAAAGCTGAAGGATGTTTTTTTGTAAAAAGCAACCAACACGGGTCAGCAAATTATGCTAAATTTAAGCAGGTATAAAATAAACCAAAGCCACAGTATGGGGGTTATTTAGAAAATATATAAAGTTTATTGCATAAATATAAATTATACACAAAAGGACAGGGTATTCATAGAAAATGGTAAGTGGCTAGAGAGTTAATATACTGCATGATGAAAAAAAGCAGCATAAGGACAAACAAGCGTCTCCTAGCAGATCTGCATGTTAATAAGTCACACCTATAACACAAGCATAAGGCTAAATGAATACTAAATGTAAGAGACAAACTACATGTAAATACATTCGCTACATAGAACAGATCAATAGAGCAAGTGAATCGGCATCTATCTATGTATAAAACCTTGAGACATGTTGAATGTCAAAAGCAGGAGTGCTGCGGGGACGCGCAGGAGCCTCGACGCGCGTTTCACCGCCCTCGGCTTCGTCAGGAGGCGTACATGTGCCGTACATGTTTGACGCATGTCGGGTCTCCCCCTTTGATGTTGGCTTTGGCACTGAGCCCACATCTTTTCTGGCACATGTCAGCTGATTTCAACAGCTGACGTGCTTCTAACAGCCATGGGTGGAATCGCGATTCAACCGTGGCTGTTATCCTGTTAACCCTGTGGCCCAGCGGTCGGCGCTCATAGCAAGTGATCATTTCTGCTACTCAGAGCATGGCTGAAGCTCTATGTGTAACACAGGCGATCAGATGATTGCAGCTTCTAGTCTTTCATGGAGACTATTGAAACAAGTGAAAAGTAAAAAAACTGTTTTTAAAAATATTAAAAATATATAAAAGTTTAAATCACCCTCCATTCCCCCCACTGAAAATAAAACAATTAAAAAAATACACATATTTGGTATCGCCAGGTTCAGAATCGACAGATATATCAGTATGTAAAAAGAATTAATCCGATCGATAAACGGTAGCGAGAAAATAAATCAAAACACCAGAATTACGTTATTTTAGTTGCCGCAACATTGCATTAAAATGCAACAACGGGTGACTAAAACATTGTATCTACATCATAATGGTGTCAGTATAAACATCAGCTCAGTGCGCAAAAAACAAACCCTCAAACAGCCCCAGATCAGAAAAACGAAGATGCTATGGGGAAGACGAGAGGAGACAAGGGGAAGACGAGATTAGACAAGGGGAAGACAAGAGGAGACAAGGGATAGACGAGAGGAGACAAGGGTAAGACGAGAGGAGACAAGGTTAAGACTAGAGGAAGCAAGGGGAAAACTAGAGTAAAAAGGGGAAGATGAGAGTAGACAAGGGAGGATTAAAAAGGACAAAGGGAAGATGAGAGGAGACAAGGGGAAGATAAGAGGAGACAAGGGGAAGACGAGAGGAGACAAGGGGAAGACGAGAGGAGACAAGGGAAAGAGAGCAGACAAGGGAAAGACGAGAGGAGACAAGGGAAAGACGAGAGGAGACAAGGGAAAGACGAGAGGAGACAAGGGTAAGACTAGAGGAATCAAGGGAAAACTAGAGTAAAAAGGGGAAGATGAGAGGAGACAAGGGGAAGACGAGACGCGACAAGGGAAAGAGAGGTGACAAGGGAAAGACGAGAGGAGACAAGGGAAAGACGAGAGGAGACAAGGGGAAGACGAGAGGAGACAAGGGTAAGACTAGAGGAAACGGGGAAAACTAGAGTAAAAAGGGTAAGATGAGAGGAGACAAGGGGAAGATTAAAAAGGACAAAGGAAAGATGAGAGGAGACAAGGGGAAGATTAAAAAGGACAAAGGAAAGATGAGAGGAGACAAGGGGGAAGATGAGAGGAGAGGAGATAAAGACAAGAGAAAATATGGAAAAGACAAGAAGAGTAAGGAAGTTGAAAATAGTAAAGAAGAAGAGGAGAAGAGTAAAAGAAAAGATGTGAGGAGTCGAATAAAAGGGGAGGCTGAGAAGACAAGAGTAAACAAGGAGAAAACAAGAGGAGACAAAGGAAAGACAAGAAAAGACCAGCAAAAGTCAAGGGGACAAGGCAAAAACAGTAGGGAACAAGGGAAAAAAGAGGAGACAATGAGAAGAAAAGAGGGGGCAAGGAATAGTAAGAGGAAACAAGGAGAAAGATTACAGGGAGAAGAGAAAGGGACAAGTAGAATGGGTTTCAGAATAATGACCACATCTCTGGAGTATAATACAGTCTATAACTTCCTATTACCATTCATAGTCCTTTCTCTTACAGCCTAATAAGCACCACAGCATATGATGTTAAGCATTTGATAATGTAATCCCCTGGTCAGACTATCACCCTGGATAATATGCAGAACGTCTCATTATTCGCTGGGATTCTTTATGTATCACTGGCTGGTTAATCCTAGTAGACTATATTGTCCATCTGGTGGTTGCTTGTCTGCCGCCTTCTGATCATGGTATGGAAACCCAACAGTAGAGTACGATGCATCTGGACCAGGCACCTGGAATCAAAAATATCACCTATCATTCGTCTGCAGCAGGAGACAGAGTTTCACTCCTGAGTTTCTATCTTTGTCAGGATGAGACACAACTCTCACAATCAGATGATTGATGATCCCAGCAGAGATCTGCGAAGCAAAAATGAACAATAGATCACGTGCTTGTGGTGCAGATTCACAATGCTGGTATCACGCTGTATAACAGTTATAGATAATGTCAGTAATCTATATCAAGTGGGACAACATTCTATATAACATATAAATAGGTTATATCAACATGAACATATAGTATTTGATAACATAGTATTACCTGACATAATATCCGAAGTACTGAGGATCTATACTGGATCTGTTTCACGCTGTCTCAGGCTAGAGGTGGACCGGGGTCTATACTGACCCTAAACTGGGGTCCTGACTAGTCCCTCTACCTGGAGGTACTGTTAATGGTACAGAGGTCCAGGCCGCCAGCGTAACCCTATCTCCTATAAGTCCCTGACAACTGTAATCTAGTCCTTAGAAGGACACTGATTACCACCACAGGGATATGGGCAGGTCACCGCTCAATAAACAGTAAAGACAAACGAGACAGACAGGGGATAAAGTAAATACTGTCTTGCATACAACACTTAAACACAGAGGGAACACAAAAGGTCTAGGAGATAAACTATAAGCGAGGAGAGGAGAAACCACAAAGGAGCTCTTAGCTTAAGTCTTCTCAGAACCGATCCTATCTGCTGGTCTGTATGAATGCTTTCACCGGCATCTCCCAAGCAGACTGGCAGGTATATAAAGGAAGCTAATTAGTGCATAATCAAACTGCAGCCGGGCGAGGCTGGACCTAGTCTTAAGGTACTGCCACACTAAGCTATCCCGCTAGCGATCTAGTTAGCGTCGCATACTAATGAGATCGCTAGCGGGATTGTTTCTATATCGCTAAGTGCGGCCACATTTAGCGATATAGTTAACGACGCTATCGCCGTTAGCGATCTTCTTAACGACTTTAGCGGTACAAAAGTACCGCTAAATCGCTAAGAAAAGGTGCCACACTAGCGATATATACTTACCCAGCGGGAGCGCCGACGAGAAAATAGGGTCCGGAACGATTCCAGCGACGAGCGAGATCACAGCAGGAAGCTCGTCGCTGGAAGCTGCCGCACACAACAACATCGCTAACGGGATCGCTAAATAGTGACTTTTTTAGCGATCCCGTTAGCGATATTGTTTAGTGTGGCATACCCTTTAGCACAGAGCTAGGTAGAATTAACTCCCTCACTGCCAAACACAAAGAAACAGCAACTCAGCTGCGAGAAGTCAGAATGTGTAATCGCGACGATCTTCGTGGCGATACACCCATGACAGTACCCCCCCTTCTACGAGGGGCCTCCGGACCCTCAGGGCCAGGTTTGCCCGGGTGAGTTGTGTGGAAGGTCCGAACCAATCGATCTGCGTTAATATCAGACGCAGGAACCCACGTCCTCTCCTCAGGACCATACCCCTTCCAATGAACCAAGTACTGAAGGGACCGGCGATTCCGACGTGAGTCAATGATCTTCGACACCTGAAATTCCAAGTTACCATTGACCACCACTGGAGGAGGAGGTAAAGGTGACTGTATCACCGGCGCCACATACCTCTTAAGCAACGATTTGTGGAACACATTGTGCATTTTAAACGTAGGAGGGAGGTCCAGACGAAATGCCACAGGATTAATTATAGAACTGATCCTGTACGGCCCGATGAACCTGGGACCCAGTTTCCAGGAGGGAACCTTGAGTTTAATATTCTTGGTAGACAACCATACCAGATCGTTCACACTAAGGTCCGGACCAGAAACTCTCCTCCTATCAGCCATACGTTTGTAACGGTTCCCCATAGCACTCAGATTATTCAGCACTCCTCTCCACACTGAAGCAAGTGACGACGAGAATCGTTCCTCCTCCGGAACCCCAGAAGGGCCCCCCCCATTGAAAGTACAAAACTGGGGACGAAAACCATATGCCTCAAAAAACGGGGACTTACCAGTGGACTCGCTCCGCCTATTGTTAAGAGCGAACTCTGCCAGCGGCAAGAAAGAAGACCAGTCCTCCTGGTTCTCTGAGACAAAACAACGAAGATATGTCTCTAGGCTCTGATTCAGACGCTCTGTCTGACCATTGGTCTGCGGATGAAAAGCCGAGGAAAATGACAATTGCATCCCCCGACGTGAACAAAATGCCCTCCAGAATTTGGACACAAACTGAGACCCCCCTATCTGACACCACATCAGAAGGCAACCCGTGAAGTCTCACAATCTCCCCAATGAACACCTGCGCCAGAGTTTTAGCATTAGGAAGAGCAGGAAGAGCAATGAAATGTGCCATCTTACTGAACCTGTCAACTACAACTAGTATGACAGTTTTCCCTGACGACGGAGGGAGGTCCGTAATGAAGTCCATAGACAGATGAGTCCATGGACGCTCCGGAATTTTCAAAGGTAAGAGGGTCCCAGACGGACGGGTATGTGGGGTCATAGAGCGAGCACAAACCCCACAGGACGCGACAAAAGTTACTACCTCTTTATTTAAGTTAGGCCACCAAAACCGGCGAGAAAGGAGATCCACAGTTGCTTTACTCCCTGGGTGTCCTGCCAAAGCAGAATTATGATGTGCCTCGATAACTTTTTGTCTTAACTGATCTGGAACAAACAGTTTCCCTGGAGGTCCTACAGGGGCGTCCCCCTGAGCCTCCAATACCTCCTCCTCAAGCTCAGAGCATACAGCCGACACCACTACTCCCTCCTGAAGGATAGGAACCGGGTCATCCGTCTTCCCGGCCCCTGGGAAACTACGAGATAAGGCATCAGCCTTAACATTTTTTGACCCAGGACGATATGTGACGACAAAATTAAACCTGGTAAAAAACAACGACCATCTAGCTTGTCTGGAATTCAGACGCTTTGCAGATTCTAAATACAGGAGGTTCTTGTGATCAGTAATGACGGTGACCAGGTGGACTGCCCCCTCCAAAAAGTGACGCCATTCCTCAAAAGCCAACTTAATGGCCAAGAGTTCCCTATTGCCGACATCATAATTCCTCTCGGCGGACGACAATTTTTTAGAGAAGAAAGCGCACGGATGCCATTTACCAGAGGACGGACCTTGAGATAATACCGCTCTCACCCCTACGTCAGACGCGTCTACCTCCACAATGAACGGTTGTGATGCATCAGGTTGAATAAGTATGGGTGCCGAAGCAAAACATTTTTTCAAGGAGGAAAATGCTTGACAAGCTTTGTCAGACCACCTAGAAAAATCCGTCCCTTTTTTGTCATGTCAGTGAGAGGTTTGACAACAGATGAGAAATTACGAATAAATTTCCGGTAGTAGTTAGCAAACCCCAGGAAACGTTGCAGTGCCTTAAGATCCTCTGGCCGATCCCATTCAAGCACTGCTCTCACTTTCCCAGGGTCCATACGGAAACCGAAGCTGACACCAGGAAACCCAAAAACTGAAGTTCCTGTACGGCGAATACACACTTTTCCCATTTGGCGTACAGTTTATTGTCTCGCAAGATCTGCAACACCTGTCTCACATGCTCCTGATGAGACACAAGATCTGGCGAGTAAATTAAGATGTCATCTAAATAAACGACCACAAACTGCCCCACAAGGTGGCGAAAGATGTCATTAACAAAATGTTGAAACACCGCCGGGGCAGTAGTCAGACCAAAAGGCATGACAAGGTTCTCATAATGTCCATCCGGAGTGTTAAACGCCGTCTTCCACTCATCCCCCTCCTTTATCCTAATCAGATTATATGCCCCCCTGAGATCCAACTTAGAGAACCATTTGGCGCCCACAATCTGATTGAAGAGATCAGGAATAAGTGGGAGCGGATACGGATCTCGGACAGTAATCCGATTAAGCTCACGGAAATCCAAGCAAGGGCGTAGGCCTCCATCTTTTTTCTTCACAAAGAAGAACCCCGCGGCCACTGGGGAAGATGAAGGTCTAATATGCCCCTTGGCCAGACTTTCCGAAATATAATCCTTCATAGCCTGCCTCTCAGGACCAGAAAGGTTATATAACCTAGATTTAGGTAACTTAGCATCAGGAAGCAATTTTATTGAACAGTCATACGCGCGATGAGGAGGTAATTCTTGACACCCCTCCTAGAGAACACATCCTCAAAGTCCTCCAGAAAAGGAGGCAAAGTTCTAGGCACGACCGCACTGATGACCGTGTTCATGCAGTTACTCTTGCAAAATTCACCCCACTGGCTTATCTCTCTGGATTGCCAATTAATCACTGGGTTATGTTTAGCCAACCAAGGAAGTCCCAACACAATAGGAGTAGGAAGACCCTCCAACACATAACAAGACAATCGTTCTTTATGTAATGCCCCTACTCGAAGGTCTATGTTATGAACAGCTTGTACAAAGCTACCTTGACCGAGAGGCCTGGCGTCAATAGAGAAAATAGGGATCGGTTTGGCCAATACACTCAGTTGCATACCTTGCACCTGGGCAAACCGAGCGTCCACCAGATTAGCCCCGGACCCACTATCAAGAAGAACAGAAATCCTCTCAGCTCTCGTACCTACCACCACCTCCGCTGGTACGAGAAACTGAGATGGACCTGGGGACGAAATACATACTCCCAGGTTGTCGTCCACCACACAACCTGGGATTAACAGTTTTCCGGCGACTTCTTGCTCAGCGAGGCACGGGATGGACACCCCTCAACAAAATGCCCCTCTCTCCCGCAGAAGAAACACTTTCTTGTCTTGCGGCGCACCGCCGATCCCCTCCCTCGAAAAGATGTCCCTCCCAACTGCATAGGTTCCTCAGAACAGACCAGGGGAACCTCAATATAAGGGACTTTAGTAGTGGGTGGAGTCATAACAGGGGGCGGAGTTACCTCGCACCTCTCCCGAAGCCGTCTATCAATGCGAATAGCAAGGGCCATAGCGGCCTCCAGAGACGGGGGAGAATCATACTGAGCCAACACATCTTTTAATTTGTCAGATAACCCTTGACAAAACTGGCTCCTAAGAGCTGGGTCATTCCACTGAGTATCTGTGGCCCATCTACGGAACTCAGAAGAAAACTCCTCCGCCGGACGATCTCCCTGCTGTATCTTACGTAACTTCGTTTCAGCAAGGGAGACCCGATCGGGGTCATCATATACCAGACCCAGGGCAGTAAAAAAATCGATCTACTGACTGAAGAGCCGGGGAGCCCGGAGGAAGAGAGAACGCCCAGGATTGAGGGTCCCCTTGTAAGAGCGAGATGACAATTCCCACCCTCTGCTCTTCACTCCCCGATGACCGAGGCCGTAGCCGAAAATATAACTTACATGCCTCCCGGAAGGTAAAAAATTTGTCCCGCCCACCAGTGAACCTGTCCGGGAGAGCAACTTTAGGTTCAGATCTGGATTGCTCCGGGGGAACAAAACCTTGGACTTAATGTCCGTCAGCTCCATGGACAAACTCTGCAACTGCAGGGCAAGCTGGGCTACTGGATCCATGGTAGCTGGGGAGAATCTTTTTAGTATGGCCGGTGAAAATATCACGCTGTATAACAGTTATAGATAATGTCAGTAATCTATATCAAGTGGGACAACATTCTATATAACATATAAATAGGTTATATCAACATGAACATATAGTATTTGATAACATAGTATTACCTGACATAATATCCGATCCGAAGTACTGAGGATCTATACTGGATCTGTTTCACGCTGTCTCAGGCTAGAGGTGGACCGGGGTCTATACTGACCCTAAACTGGGGTCCTGACTAGTCCCTCTACCTGGAGGTACTGGAGGTACTGTTAATGGTACAGAGGTCCAGGCCGCCAGCGTAACCCTATCTCCTATAAGTCCCTGACCACTGTAATCTAGTCCTTAGAAGGACCCTGATTACCACCACAGGGATATGGGCAGGTCACCGCTTAATAAACAGTAAAGACAAACGCGACAGACAGGGGATAAAGTAAATACTGTCTTGCATACAACACTTAAACACAGAGGGAACACAAAAGGTCTAGGAGATAAACTATAAGCGAGGAGAGGAGAAACCACAAAGGAGCTCTTAGCTTAAGTCTTCTCAGAACCGATCCTATCTGCTGGTCTGTATGAATGCTTTCACCGGCATCTCCCAAGCAGACTGGCAGGTATATAAAGGAAGCTAATTAGTGCATAATCAAACTGCAGCCGGGCGAGGCTGGACCTAGTCTTAGCACAGAGCTAGGTAGAATTAACTCCCTCACTGCCAAACACAAAGAAACAGCAACTCAGCTGCGAGAAGTCAGAATGTGTAATCGCGACGATCTTCGTGGCGATACACCCATGACAGCTGGATACAATGTAGGAAAGCCAGGATGGGGGCAAGGAAGGCATCAAAACCCAGAATCAAGGTCTGATTCATCATTTGCATTTTTTATTATTTTTCTACTTTTATGTTGTGGTATTCGTTGATGTTTTTTGTGCCAAATTCTTCAAAATGGCGCATGTGCTTCATGAATTTTGCCAAAATTAAAAAGTTCATATACTGCTAAAAAGTCACAAAACTTGAGCAAAAATTCCAAATGTAGATAAAATCTCAATCTGGGGATGGAATTCATTGGAGCAAAAATCTTTTAAGTTTTTAAATCATAAATCAGCCAAAAGTATCTGGAAACTTCTAAACTGCATCCACAATAGCAATTATAAAAAAAAAAAACACAAAAAAACAACAGGAAGGCACATAAACTAGACTCAGATTAAATTCAGACAACTAACTACAGCTGAAAATGGATCCAGACCCTTGAAATAATTCTGGAGAGCAGATATCAGAATCCACCCCAGTCACCGCTCCTGCTCTCAGATTCCCTTCACTTAGCGCTTGTGTGCTGGACCTTAGAGGGTGAGATGTGACATAGGGGTGTGCTGACACCCTAGTTTTTCAGCCCTGGTCATAACGATGACCAAGATAATCCTGTAGCTAGTTTATGACTGCAGGTCTCAGTACTTACTGGATTCCTGTTAGGCACAAGATGACCATTTTTATTGACTGCTCTGCAGAGAAAGACCTCCGCTCCTCGAGGTCCGGACGGGTTTATTTTCGAGGCTTACCAAACAGTATTCTGGTAAATATGGCCACTCAATTGGTTAATTTTCCTCCATCCTGCACACATCATTTCCACCTCCTCTCGAGATCATTAGTGTGGCTGAGATTGCTGAGATCTTACCCCCACACGGACATCAGAGATCTCCTGGTAGAAGTGTCCAGACGGTGGGAGCTGCACTTGGTCTTCACTGTAAAGTGGATGACTGACCGGAGGGACGATGATGACTTCATTATTCTCAGGTTTCATCTTTTAAGAGCAACAGAAAAAGAACAATGAGACTCCATAGAAATGAGTGACACAGAGCAAGACTCAAAGGACTCGGACTCCTTCCGGGCATTTTATTCTTACTCAATTGTAGGTCATTTTGTATAAAATTATAATTTTGCAATTGAGTTTCATGAAAATATTTTTCACTTTTTGCCTGATATAATGTTTATTAATGGTTGAAGAATGAGTAAATCATGCCTCTGTCAGTGATGTTGTTCTGACGAGAGTTTATAACTTTAATCTTCTCAGCTGATTTATGCCCGCAAAGGACAGCTCGTCTTTCATGTGGTCATTAATTAGCTGAAAGGAGCTAAGAAGAAGGACGATAATGGTCATATTCTCTCCCGTCAGTAGAAGCTCACTGTTGGTACTCGGTCACTCTGGAGCCACCATTACACAGCACAACACAAAAGAAACTCAATTACCGAAATGAGTTTTAGCCAAAGCTACATGCGGGTCAATAAACAAAAATTGCCCTTCATGTTGTCCACATCTTTTAAAAACCATAGAAAGAAGTATGTGCAGTGCCACGTCCAGGGCCTAGTCAAGAGTGGTGGAGGACAAGATGGCATTAGGTGTGAAAAGTTCCTCCTTCCCGCTATCACTTGGCCCTTGCGGCACACAGTCTGAACAAAGGCTACAATGACTTGGCTACTGGTGCCTCCTCCTTCATTGGAGTAGAAGCATTTGCCAGCTCCGGCACAGTGACCACCTACAATTTACGTGTCCTGGTAGATGAAGTTGTGATGCTCACTCCGGCTCCCTACAGAGAGCCTTCCCGATCACCTATATTCTACAACCAGAGCAGTAGAGTGTGAATGGTCACTACTAAAGAAAGAGTCCCCCTACTTCTGTCAGCCGGAGCTGGTCTTATCCATGCACCATTCCTTGACTGCTGGAAGCATCAGATGCATCTACAAGAGTTCCCCCCAGTTTCCAGCTAATTTGACCCCTCAGGCTATGTGATCTTGGATTTTGTTTTGTCCTCAGAAGACGTTTCTTCTTCGAGTTTTTGTTTTCTGAAGTGATTTTGGAGACATTTTTTGTGGATCATTATTTGCAGCCTTTAAATTGGACACTGCCTAGTATGGGGCAGATTCTGGTGGGAGCACGGTCAGAAAGTGCCATGAGCTTTCTTTATTCCCAAAAGGCATTTTTCAAATCCTGAATTGGAAAAAAAGCACTCAGAAGACTGAATGTATGACCAGCAAAATGGTTTAACTATAGAAATGAAATAGAAATGGTCTGTTGGTGCCTAGAAGGCAGGAGGCCGTGGCTTCATGGGGCTGACGGAGTCAGGCTCATCTCTTGTATCTACCTGGAAGATATTTCGAGTTTTCTTGTTCTGCTCTGACAGGACAGTGTGGTGACGTCCTCTGCACATGGCCCACCCTGAGGACTCACATGAAGAAGGAAGGTATTGGATCTCTTGTAGGGAACTTACTTTCACTGTATCTTCATCTTTTCCTCTGAGTCTTCTACAACCTGGAATCATTTTGAAAATATTGAATATCAGAGAAAATAAATTATCTGGTCACAGGTGACTTATATACACAGGCAAATGTCTTACATAGGAAGTAGTGAGAATATTTCCACAGGAGAAAAGCAGCGAGAAGAACCAGGAGGAACAGGAGGATGGCTACTGGAACAAAGATGGCGGCACTGAGGGAGAAGAAGACACTTGGTAAGAAATATTCGGAATGTATGTAGACTACATGGCCAAAAGTGTGGAAAGCTTATCACAAGGATATGAGCTTGTCAGACATCCCACTCCAGAATAATGAGGATATAGAGAGTTTTCTTCTTCCACAACCAGTGACTGTGCCGTCAGAAGAAGACTGCACCAGCCCAGGCCACCAAGGACAACCTGGCTTACAATGTTATCATCATCATCATCACAAACCTCCAGCTCAACCCAGAGGAAAGCATAGCAGGGAACCAATACCATGGGGGGATGTCTGAGCCTAAAGGGAATCTATCAGCAGGTTTATAATATGTAATCCGAGAGAAGTGTAATATAGGGCAAGTGATGCTGATTCCAGGGATGTGTCGCTTATTAGGATGTGTGTTGTGCTTCAATACAAAAGGTGTTGGATCAGCAGGAGATTATGACAACAGGACTAGGTGTCCTGTGCCAGGCAGTCCATCCCTGTCCCCACCACTGATTGGCAGCTTGCTGACAATGTACACAGGAAGCTGCCAATCATGGGTGTGGGCGGGGTTATACGGGGCTCAGCATTCTGAGCACTGCTACATTTACACCAAGCAGCCCAGTAAGTGACACACTGTTGGAACCAGGGTCTCTGCCCCTACATGATGATGCTCTCAAATTCCATAGCAAAAACCTGCAGATAGTTTCCCTTTAACAAGAAGAATGATGCTCTGGTAGCCACATTTTGGAAAGAACTAGCATGTCATCTATAATATGACTTAGGTGGTTGTGATCTGCACTAAACTTGGGATTATTTTCCAAATTATTATTTCCCTTTCACTCTGCCAATTCCTGTTCCTATCCCCTGTGAAGAGGCCGTTCAGAAGGGAAGTCATAAACTTTCCATAGAAGACCCTCACCAGAAGTACAGTAATACTCTGTCCCTATATTGTGGAGATACAAGTCATTTCCTTCGGTGTTGTCCGGCATAGCCGGGAAGTTCTGTCATCCATGGAAAGTAGGAGATGCCACCATACATCTCTCTCCTGAAGTCACCTTTTCTGCAGGATTCTGGGTCTTCACCAATTCTTGGACAACTATTATTGGACTTCTAGTAGGCAGCTGGAAACAAATCTCTTTATTGCTCTGATAATGGTGAGGTTCTTCTTAAAGTCATCTGCCTCATTTTATTTTATTTATTTTCCTCATTATATGGGCCATTAATTCCACAGCTTTACAGACATTATCATCACTGTCCCCGATGGGGCTCACTATCTAAGTTCCCTATCGGTATGTCTTTGAAATGTGGTAGGAAACCGGAGGAAACCCACGCAAACACGGGGAGAACATACAAACTCCTTGCAGATGTTGTCCTTGGTGGGATTTGAACCCAGGACTCCAGTGCTGCAAGGCTGCAGTGCTAACCACTGAGCCACCGTGCTGCCATCACCGGACTTTAGCAATATTTCTGAATGTGGTCACTCCATAACCAGCAGATGTTTTATCTTCTGCAAAGATCCATGAGCCGCCATCTTTAAAGACAACTGTGACTGCAGAGACACACAACACTCAAAACAGGATCTCCGCAAAATTCATAGTTGGAGAGAAAATGACTCTTCTTGTCTGCCTGTCATCTGATCACTCTCACCCAAACCTAAGGAACATTAAAAGTTGTCACCTGACCAAATGATCAATGGAGGCCGAAGTCTGGGACCCCCACCAATCTTGAGAGTAGTCTCCGAAATGCCTCATCAGAATGACGTGCTGGCCATCATACATGCCATCGCTCCAGTCACTGTCTATGGGGCCGTATTCAGTTATCTCCAGCAGCCCCATAGAGAATGGATGTGCCGAATGTAAGAGTCCAGCCCTCTGGACTTGTAGTGGTTCCAGGGATTGAACCCAAAGGATCCTCAATGGCTTACAATGTAATCTGTATCTGTGAGAGTGAGGAATGGAAAACAGCCATAATGACTTGTGATGAGCATGTCGAGCGTCTTGTCCTGCCTATCATGGTTTGACTCAATGTTTTTTGTCTCACCTCTTCCCAATACTTGTCCATTGCGATAGTGGTTGAGCCAAACTGATCCTGGTGCACCTGACTCTGCCTACTGCTGTCTAGGATGTACCTGCTGTGACTTGTCCTACACCCATATCTACTCCCGACTACTCCCAATTACTCCAGACCACAAACAGGGCTACTCCTGACTACTGCCAATTACAGACAGGTCTGCTCTCAACTACACCCGACTACTCCCAATTATTCCCGACTACTCCCGACTACATACAGGTCTACTCCCGACTACTCCCAATTATTCCCGACTACTCCCGACTACATACAGGGCTACTCACGACTACTCCCAATTATTCCCGACTACATACAGGTCTACTGCCGACTACTCCCAATTATTCCCGACTACATACAGGGCTACTGCCGACTACTCCCAATTATTCCGACTACATACAGGGCTACTGCCGACTACTCCCAATTATTCCGACTACTCCCGACTACATACAGGGCTACTCACGACTACTCCCAATTATTCCCGACTACATACAGGACTACTCCCGACTACTCCCAATTATTCCCGACTACTCCCGACTACATACAGGGCTACTGCCGACTACTCCCAATTATTCCCGACTACTCCCGACTACATACAGGCTACTCACGACTACTCCCAATTATACCCAACTACTCCCGACTACATACAGGTCTACACCCGACTACTCCCAATTATTCCCGACTACATACAGGTCTACTACCGACTACTCCCAATTATTCCCGACTACTCCCGACTACATACAGGGCTACTCCCGACTACTCCCAATTATTCCTGACTACTCCCGACTACATACAGGGCTACTCCCGACTACTCCCAATTATTCCCGACTACTCCCGACTTCATACAGGTCTACTGCCAACTACTCCCAATTATTCCCGACTACTCCCGACTACATACAGGTCTACACCCGACTACTCCCAATTATTCCCGACTACTCCGACTACATGCAGGTCTACTGCCGACTACTCCCAATTATTCCCGACTACTCCCGACTACATACAGGTCTACACCCGACTACTCCCAATTATTCCCGACTACTCCCGACCACATACAGGGCTACTCCCGACTACTCCCAATTATTCCCGACTACTCCCGACTACATACAGGGCTACTCCCGACTACTCCCAATTATTCCTGACTACTCCCGAATACATACAGGGCTACTCACGACAACTCCCAATTATTCCCGACTACTCCCGACTACATACAGGTCTGCTCACGACTACTCCCAATTATTCCCGACTACTCCCGACTACATACAGGTCTACTCCCGACTACTCAAATTCAAATTCAAATTCAAAGAAGCTTTATTGGCAGGACTAAATACACATTAGTTTTGCCAAAGCAAGTGTACCAAAGGGGGATAGGGATAGGGATGTTGAGTAGGGGCAGATCCAGGGTGGGGGCTATGGAAGTCCATGGCATAGGGAGGGGTGATGGGGGCGCAAGTCCAGGGTGGGGGCTATAAAAGTCCATGGCATAGGGAGGGGTGATGGGGCAGATCCGGGGTGGGGGCTATAGAAATCCATGGCATATCATAGTTCTCTTTCTCGCAGTCTATGACATTCGCTCACATACCGCGCTGCTATCTCCGCTGCTCTCTCTTCTTCCCCAGCAAGATATATGTTTTCTCTTCCTCCTTCATGGTGATGAAATCCGGGAAGAGATGTGAGAGTCTCCTGAAGTGAGTGTCCCTCACTGCTGAGTATTTGGAGCAGTGTAGCAGGAAGTGGGTTTCGTCCTCTATGGCCTCCTGGTCACAGTGTTGGCATAGTCTTTCCTCCCTGGGCTTGTAGCTCTGCCTGTGTCGGCCGGATTCGATGGCCAGACTGTGGGCGCTGAGTCTATACCGGCTCAGGATCTGGCGGTCTCTGGGGTCTGGGAGTTTCTCCAGGTATGGGGCCAGACTGTAGTCTCTCTGTAGACTCCGGTACATGGTCAGTTTCTGGGAGCTGATGATGTCGTTCTTCCAGTCACTGACATACCTCTCCTGGCCTTCGTCTACCATCTTCCTGATTTCGGCTTTTGTCAGGTTGTTGTGATTGGTGTTCTGGTCAGGTTGGGTTTGGGTGAGCTGTTCCGAGGGTCCTAGTTTTTCTGTTTCACACCTACGTGTGTCAGGGCTTTATGGTGATGGGAGCTTGGATTGCTCCTACGTAGGTGAGCTCGGAATGACAGTGCCCTCTTTAGAACCGTTAGGTGTAGAGGGAATCTGCCCAGCTCGGCCCGGCAGGCACTGTTGGAGGTGCTCCGATGGACTTGGAGAAGGTGCTTCTGCAATTATTCCCGACTACATACAGGTCTACTCCCGACTACTACCAATTATTCCCGACTACTCCCGACTACATACAGGGCTACTCCCGACTACTCCCAATTATTCCCGACTACTCCCGACTACATACAGGGCTACTCCCGACTACTCCCAATTACTCCAGACTACAAACAGGGCTACTCCTGACTACTGCCAATTACAGACAGGTCTGCTCTCAACTACACCCGACTACTCCCAATTATTCCCGACTACTCCCGACTACATACAGGTCTACTGCCAACTACTCCCAATTATTCCCGACTACTCCCGACTACATACAAGGCTACTCCCGACTACTCCCAATTATTCCCGACTACTCCCGACTACATACAGGGCTACTCACGACTACTCCCAATTATTCCCGACTACATACAGGTCTACTGCCGACTACTCCCAATTATTCCCGACTACATACAGGGCTACTGCCGACTACTCCCAATTATTCCTGACTACATACAGGGCTACTGCCGACTACTCCCAATTATTCCCGACTACTCCCGACTACATACAGGGTTACTCTCGACTACTCCCAATTATTCCCGACTACTCCCGACTACATACAGGGCTACTCACGACTACTCCCAATTATTCCCAACTACTCCCGACTACATACAGGTCTACACCCGACTACTCCCAATTATTCCCGACTACATACAGGTCTACTACCGACTACTCCCAATTATTCCCGACTACTCCCGACTACATACAGGGCTACTCCCGACTACTCCCAATTATTCCCGACTACTCCCGACTACATACAGGGCTACTCCCGACTACTCCCAATTATTCCCAACTACTCCCGACTACATACAGGTCTACACCCGACTACTCCCAATTATTCCCGACTACTCCCGACCACATACAGGGCTACTCCCGACTACTCCCAATTATTCCCGACTACTCCCGACTACATACAGGGCTACTCCCGACTACTCCCAATTATTCCTGACTACTCCTGAATACATACAGGGCTACTCACGACTACTCCCAATTATTCCCGACTACTCCCGACTACATACAGGTCTACTCCCGACTACTCCCAATTATTCCCGACTACTCCCGACTACATACAGGTCTACTCCCGACTACTCCCAATTATTCCCGACTACTCCCGACTACATACAGGTCTACTCCCAACTACTACCAATTATTCCCGACTACTCCCGACTACATACAGGGCTACTCCCGACTAGTCCCAATTATTCCCAACTACTCCCGACTACATACAGGTCTACACCCGACTACTCCCAATTATTCCCGACTACTCCCGACTACATACAGGACTACACCCGACTACACCCAATTATTCCCAACTACTCCCGACTACATACAGGTCTACACCCGACTACTCCCAATTATTCCCGACTACTCCCGACTACATACAGGACTACACCCGACTACACCCAATTACTCCCAACTACTCCAGACTACATACAGGTCTACTCCCGGCTACTCCCAATTATTCCCAACTACTCCCGACTACATACAGGTCTACACCCGACTACTCCCAATTATTCCCAACTACTCCCGACTACATACAGGTCTACACCCGACTACTCCCAATTATTCCCGACTACTCCCGACTACATACAGGACTACACCCGACTACACCCAATTACTCCCAACTACTCCAGACTACATACAGGTCTACTCCCGGCTACTCCCAATTATTCCCGACTACTCCCGACTACATACAGGGCTACTCCCGACTACTCCCAATTTTTCCTGACTGCT
Organism: Oophaga sylvatica; assembly: GCA_033576555.1. NCBI lineage: Eukaryota > Metazoa > Chordata > Amphibia > Anura > Dendrobatidae > Oophaga > Oophaga sylvatica. The sequence goes on along the minus strand of JARQOD010003293.1, from coordinate 8,779 downwards.
CCCGACTACATACAGGACTACTCCCGACTACTCCCAATTACAGAGAGGTCTGACCTCAACTACACCCGGCTACACCCAATTACTCCCAACTACTCCCGACTACATACAGGTCTACTCCCGACTACCCTCAACTACTCCAGGCTACAGGTGTGTAAATGCTGAGGAGAAAGAGTGTGGGCAGATTTCAGAGAGGGATACGATCTGTATTGTGAGACAGTGAGAATATGTGGGTTAGATGGGGTGTATATTTCACCTGGGTGCTTTGCTGACTGGTATAAGGGAGGTGTATGGCTTTGTAGACCTGGTGGTAGAGAAAGGTCATTACACCTTCCACTCAGTGCATACTTGCAGCTCAAACCTGTAACCACTCAGCTGTTAATTAAGAAGCCAGAAATAGGTGTCTGGAAACACAGTCAGGGGGAGCTAGTTTAGCCTGGACACAGGAAGGTGTCTCGGCACAAGAAACAGTCTCCAAGAGTGTTAGAGCTGTCTTTAGCCTGGACACAGGGAGGTGTCCCGGCGCAGGAAGCAGTCTCTGTGAGAATCCATGCGGATAAGCCAAGAGTGTTAGAGCTGTCTTTAGCCTGGACACAGGGAGGTGTCCCGGCGCAGGAAGCAGTCTCTGTGAGAATCCATGCGGATAAGCTACTGAAGAGGAGGGGAGCTGTCTCAGTCTGGGTTAGAGGTACCCCGGACACAAGAGTGTCTCTGTGAACCTCCAGGATGATGACTACTGAATAGGAGTGGATCTCTCTCAAGTCTGGACGTCGGGTGGACCTTCAGACATAAGGAGGAGTATCTGGGAAACTCCATACTGGTAACATATATCATATGTGTTGTTTTGGGCCTAGGCTGATAGAGCCGGGTTCCTGATAGAAAGGGAAAATCTATATAAGTGTAATTAGTGGCTAGACAAGCCTAGGTCTTTTGTTTATGCTTTGTTTCTTGTATCTGTGTGCTGTGGACTTTAATAAAACTGGCTGCGGCCAGTTTTTACCATAATTGCTGTCTGAATGAACTGTTTCCGCGCCATTCTGTCTACCCAGACAGCGATTCTAGAGCTAATACCCCTGGAAAGGCTACAATTGGTGGAGAATGCTGGGGCAGCGCAGGGCCTGGTACAGTTAGTGCTGGAGTGTGCATGCAGCACAGTGGCAAGAGACAGCATTAAAGGTGAAGTCTATTGAAATAGCAACAGAGGAAAAAAAAAGTGTGTCAGCAGAAACGTCTATTGGAAGCAGTCTTAAAGAGACAGTAGCCCTAATAGACTTTGCAAAGAAAAAAAAAAAAAAAAAGGGTGTTTGCACAGCAAGCTGAATTTGTTGTAGAAATGACTGTGGTGTGTGCTGTGGCTCGTGGGGTCACGAAGGTGACAAGCGGCTGGCTGTGACTCGTGGGGTCACGAAGGTGACAAGCGGCAAGACAGCGCAGCATGCAAGTCTTCTCGTGGGAGGAGCTACAGTGACTTGCAGCAAGAGGTTCCGCAGGAGCTGCAGTAACAGCCACAGCGGCTTATGAGCAACATCTGAAGGTGTTGGTGGTTGTGGCTGCAACGGGAGCGGCGGCAGTTTCAGCCGGAGCTGGTGTGGTGCAATCAGACAGTGTGAACTAAGTCACACAGACTCTTAAAGGGCCAGTAACAGCCCAAAAGAGATAAACTTGTATTGGGTGGTTTGTGCCTAAGAAAGCTGTGGGGGAGTCCACAGGGTGTATCCCGGAGTGGGGTGGTGTCCCTAGGGAGGGGGCATGGCCTAAAAGGGCGGTAACACACCCGCAGGGATGGTGCGCAAAAAGGGGGTGGAGTGTCCCAACAGAAAAGGGGAGGTGCTGACAAACTGTTGCCCGGCGCAAATGGGTTATCGGTGTCCAGTCTGCCTTATGAATTATCCACCAGGCACACTACTAAGGGGGTGTGCCTTACAGATAAACACTGAAGACGCGGTGGGTCTGGTCGACTCGGAAAGCCCGGTGACGCTAGTGAGGGTGTACCTGAGGGATGGCAGCTGACCGTAGAAAGATCGGGGTCACTTGCATCCATGGGGACACTAGGGAATATCCAGTGGCCAGACTGATATTTGATGTTGGCTGCGACACTGAGGTACAGGATGTCGCTGTAGACCCAAATTTGTCATGTCCAGTAGTTATAGGTCGGGACTTTAAACTACTCTCCGGTTTATGGGACAGAGGAGTTTCTAGGCAGCAAGAGGGAGGCCTTGCTACTGTTGGGGTGGCAGAAAGTGGGACAGTGACTCCTTCCCAAACTGACGGATCTAACCAACCCGGTGACATAGCAGACGGTGACACCAGAAGAAAGGGTGCGTCTGCCCAACTTACTGACATGTCACCTGAAGTGTATGACAGAAGAACTGATAATAATGTGATAGTTAACACGTCTGGAACGGACACCCAGTTAGAGGGTAACTGGGGGGTTAACGATACAGGGGGAGGTGACTTAGACTCTGCAGGTGACTGTGACTCTAATGGAGAGAGGGAGTCCAGTAATGAAGGGCCCCACAAGGAGAAGAAGTCCTCCCGTCGCCGGAAACGTAAAGGGCGCAAAGAGCGTGAGCCCCTTGCACCCAGTAAGGAGTCAATGAGGAAGAAACCTCTTGAAAAAAAATTAGAGTGTGTGGAGCTCTCTGAAGATACAAGGGACAGTGGTAGTGATGGTGTGTCCTCTGATGACAATAAAGCAACCAGTGCAAATAAGGAAGGCATGGTAGCAGAGAAGATTGAGAGTCCTGAGAAGAAAGCTGATGCGGACCTTACAGCCGGACAGAAGATGGCATCTGAAGATGTTTTACAGTTGGCCAATGCCCTGGCGAAGACTAAGGTGAAAGAAGAAGAGCTGAGCTTTGAAGGCAGGACTCTGACACTAAATACCGCACAAGGAGGTGCTGATGAAAATGAGAAGCTATTAATGTATCGTGGGGGTCTACATCAGGCTGAAATAAAGACCCTGAGAGAACATGTGGAACAAGAAAAGGCTCTGAGACAAACTGCTGAGCAAAGAGTGGATGAGCTAGAGAATGAAGTCTCTGAGCTCAGAGGTCACTTGGCAAAGTGGCAAAGTGTGAATAAGACCATAAGGGAAGATGTGGAAATGCTCAGAGAAGCAGTAAGAGGTCTTCTGCAGAAGGAGAAGTTGCGGGTTGAAGACGCAAAGCGGCCATGCCCATGTGTTGATCAGGCGGAGGTTGCCAGTATCTAATCTTGGCAAGGAGCCTTGAAGAAGCTAAAATTCAGGAGGGTCTTGAGCAAAGAACTGAACAAGACACTCATCTGGTCGTGGCAGATGTCTTGGAGGAAACGGTCCGAGGTAAACCAGGAAGAGAAGGAGACTTCACTCTTCAAGTGTGTGGTACAAGTACCTGAAGACATGCGAGAAGCCTGTGCCAGTGAGGGTGTGCATGAGGCCTTTAAGAAGGCAGTAAAAGCCTATAGTGTGAATTGGGCACCAGAGACGAATCAGTTGGTGATCCTGGCAGAGGGAGAAGACACAGAGAAGCTGGTGGCTCTCCTGAAGGATATGCATCTGCAGTGTCTTCACGCAAAACAGATGATTATGTTAAGTAACATGAAAGCCGCTCACCGTCTGGAGCAGGCCAAGGAAGATCAAAATCGGCTGGGTTTTGGCAGAAGAGGTAATTCCAGTACCCAGAAATTTGGTGGGGAAATCGTCGGAAGACTTCGAAAAGTGATGCAGGAAATGGTGGATAGATCCGGTGTAAGGAGAGTGAGGATTCCAGCTGATGGCGAGATCAAGGTGGCTGGAGAAGATATGGTTCCGTTCATTAGTGTGGGCTCGGTGGAGAGCCTGAAGAACATCCGAATGCTCCTGGAGTATCGAATAACATACCTACGAGAAGTAGAGCAGCTGATTTCAGTAAGAAAGCAGATAAAGGAACAGCTGCATGAGGTAAAACGAAGATGGCAACTGCTTCCAGCCCAAGATATAGAGAGACAAGAGGCCTCTCTAGGGACTGGTAGTAGACGGGCTGAAACACGAGGGGTAAAAATGACGATCCGGTTAGCTCAGGGCTGAGTGACCTATGGGTAAGACCCGGTGGCGGACGAAAAGACAGAGAGTCAGACTCAGAACTACCAGTAAGTTTGACTGGACGATGGACTCGTGACCGCAACGACGGTAGGAGTCAGTTCGGGAAAGAAAGGTCGGGTGAGGTGACACCGACACAAGGACAAGGCCAACGTTCTGACCGCTGGGGGCGGGAGAGGCCTAACAAAGAGGTGATATGCATAGTGCCCAAAATCAACTGAGACGGGGTGACTGGCAGAGACGACCGAGAAGGATCTCTGGTCGGGTAACAAGTGTTCAACCCCACAAGTTTGAACAGAGGGGGCACTGTGTATGGCCCTCGGGATATGCATGGAGGCATGTGATGGATGGACGGTATGTATCGCAGAGGTGGGTGGCCCTGTGATGGAAGCCTGGATTTGTTTTGGTTCAGCAGAAGACTTGTGCTATACGTTGGGAGGCTTCCAGGTGACTTGGGAGAGCTGGGCGGGTCCAGTCACCTACAAACCCACCCAAGGGGTATGTGTCTAAATACCTAGGATAAAGTTGTATGCAGAGGGGACGGATGGGTAATGCAGCGCTGGCTGGCATTCATTTAATGGATCAGTATGTATGTTTTGACTGTCCATGTTCCTTCTCCTCAGTTGACTGGTCACATGACTGTGACATCACACAGTGTGTGTGTGTGTAAGGGTATAGAAACCCTGCTTAATGAAGATAAAGATGAAGATGATGTGGGCCATGACTTGAGCTGTGTTCACTGTCTCTTGAGGTTTGTTGACCAGTCCTCCGGTCTGGATGACCACCCTCCGGTCTGGAGAAGAGGGGGGATATGTGAGACAGTGAGAATATGTGGGTTAGATGGGGTGTATATTTCACCTGGGTGCTCTGCTGACTGGTATAAGGATGTGTATGGCTTTGTAGACCTGGTGGTAGAGAAAGGTCATTACACCTTCCACTCAGTGCATACTTGCAGCTCAAACCTGTAACCACTCAGCTGTTAATTAAGAAGCCAGAAATAGGTGTCTGGAAACACAGTCAGGGGAGCTAGTTTAGCCTGGACACAGGAAGGTGTCTCGGCACAAGAAACAGTCTCCAAGAGTGTTAGAGCTGTCTTTAGCCTGACAACAGGGAGGTGTCCCGGCGCAGGAAGCAGTCTCTGTGAGAATCCATGCGGATAAGCCAAGAGTGTTAGAGCTGTCTTTAGCCTGGACACAGGGAGGTGTCCCGGCGCAGGAAGCAGTCTCTGTGAGAATCCATGCGGATAAGCTACTGAAGAGGAGGGGAGCTGTCTCAGTCTGGTTAGAGGTACCCCGGACACAAGAGTGTCTCTGTGAACCTCCAGGATGATGACTACTGAATAGGAGTGGATCTCTCTCAAGTCTGGACGTCGGGTGGACCTTCAGACATAAGGAGGAGTATCTGGGAAACTCCATACTGGTAACATATATCATATGTGTTGTTTTGGGCCTAGGCTGATAGAGCGGGTTCCTGATAGAAAGGGAAAATCCATATAAGTGTAATTAGTGGCTAGACAAGCCTAGGTCTTTTGGGTTTTTGCTTTGTTTCTTTTATCTGTGTGCTGTGGACTTTAATAAAACTGGCTGCGGCCATTTTTACCATAAAATGCTGTCTGAATGAACTGTTTCCGCGCCATTCTGTCTACCCAGACAGCGATCCTAGAGCTAATACCCCTGGAAAGGCTACAATATGTTGAGAGAGAACTGGGAAACTTACCCCTATTTTAGAGGTCAAACATGTTTTCTTCTCAGTGTGGGCGATTCGTTGAGGATTCGGATGTATGGTGTCATCCCCCTTTCCCCTCTTGGACGTGTGCTGCTCCCATGTGACCCCCAATCACTGTAACATTGAAGACCCCACTGCTTCTGAAATCTTTTGATAGTGTTACTGAGAACATTAAGCTTAATTTTAGAACCACCATCAGCTCCATCCTTTTGGTTGTGGAAGCTGTGCACACTTCTGGTAAAAGCACTTCCGGGGTGTCCAGCCAGACATGAACACAGAACGATATTAGACTGTGCTTTTTTACACTCATGACCTCTTATACTCGCATTAGGGCAATCAATTGGGGACTCTTCATTGGCTTTTAAAGGGGTCTGCACCCCCACACCTTATAAAACTTCAACCCAAAACTATTTGAAGTGTGCCCCATAACCCCATAGGGGTGGTGTCCCTGAAGCTGGATATACCCTCATAGAACCCCAGCATCCCCAACTTTATCTCCCCTCCCTGATGTAAATGTTACCAGCAAGGATGAAGGAGTGGAAGTTTCCTCCCTCACTAAAGAAATTTTTATTTAATTTTTATTTTTTCGCCGACAAGGACCCCAAGTGAATGAAAAATAATTTGCTTTGTTTTGTATTGACTTTCCCTTTCAATGTTGCTTTGATCTTGTATAAGGGAGACTTTGTCTGGGTTTCTCCCGACTACAACAGGCTACCCCAACTATCCAATACAAAGGTCTACTCCCAACTATCCAGACTCATAAGGTCTGCTCCCGACTACTCCCGATTACTCCCAAAAAACCCCCGACAACATACAGGTCGCTCCCGATTACTCCCGACAAAAACGATCTACTCCCGGCATGTTGAGCGATACGATCCGCAAGAAATCGGGTTTCGGCCGATATTGGCCTATCGGCCTTTCGATACTTAGTTCCGATATTTTCGTCTTATCGGATACCAGAATGGGTTGTCACTGTCACTGTCAGGTCCGTCGGTCGGGGTCTGTCAGGATCAGCGGCACTTACCTGGCAGAAGATCTCCGGCGGTCACGGGCTTTGGGCTGCTTCATGGCCGCCATCAATCTTTTTCCCCGGCGTTCACATGCAGTTTTTGCGATAACTGCTGACTGCGGGTAATCCCGGCGTAAAGCTCCGATGACGTCACCGCCGGGAAGCAGGTAAAGCAGCTGTGCTGCGCCGGGATTTGGGGTCTGTGTCTTGCGAGTGCAGAGCTGGATTGTCGGGGACTGTCGTTATGGACTGCGTCGGACAGGTGGATACTGTTGGTTTGTTTTTTTTTTTTTTTACAGGAGATCGATGGCGTCGCAGGAATGAGAGAGTAATAAAAAAAATGAAAACGTGTTGTCTCTTTTATTTCATTAAAAGACTTTTTCTTGCTTTGTCTTTTTTTTTATACATTTAATAACTTTGGATTAATAAAGGATGGGGTCTTATTTACGCCTCTCCATTTATTAACCGGGCTATTGTCACCGTGCAATCAACGGTGACATTAACCCCTTATTACCCCACTTGCCACCGCTACAGGGAGTGGGAAGAGCGGGGGAAATGCCAAATTTGGCACTTTTTTTGTGCGCCAAATGTGGGGCTGCTGTAGCCTGGTATTATCGGGGGGTTGAGGGCCAAAATCCTGGGCCTACAGTCTTTTAATCCCCGGCCGCAGCATCGCTTTTTTCTTGGCGGGGTTTAAAAAAATAGGGGGACCCCAAAGCCGTTTTTTTTCGGGGGGATCCCTATTTTTGTTAAACGTTCCCTCTGACCGTCCTGATGTGCCCCCGGCTGACCTGAATGAAATGGAAAGAAAAAAATTAAGCTTTCCCCTTCCCTCCCCTGCACCCCAAAGGAACCTTTTTTTTGCGGGTTTACTGTGGGGCGCAGCATTAGCTGGGGGCCCCGCATAAACATTAACCCTTCTGAAGGATTACACCGTGGGCCTGACTGTGCATGGGTTTTGGGAAGAATAATTTTTCTTTTTTTTTTTTATTTTATACAGGGGAAAGGTTTTTGCGTAAAATAAAAGGGCAAAAAAAATGTGGTTTTCTTAAAATTTTTTTTTATTAAAATTTGGGGGGGTTGATTTTTTTTTTTATGCAATAGGGGTTTTAATTGATAGTTTCAATTGACAGCTTCAATTTTAACCTGCCTTAAGGTCACCTTTCAATTGCAATGTGGGTTTTTTAAACCCCTATTAACCCTTCGCCACCGTAAGGGCAAAAAAGGGGAAAAGACGGGCAAAGTGCAAAAGGGGGGAATTAATTATAAATTTTCTTTTCGGGGTGTCTGGGGGCAGAAGTTGTAGCCAGGGGGGGCCAAAAAAATGGTCCCCTCTGGGCTTTTATTTCTGCCCCCTTCGCTGGTTTGTCTGTCTGGTTGCCAAAAAAGGGGGGAGCCCCGCATTTTTTTTTTAAAAAAAATTTTTCACCCATATAATATTTTAAAAAAAATTTAATATATATAATATAAAATAAATATACACTGTCTTTTTAATTTTTTTACACATTTTTAAAATATTTATTTATGTTCATACACTTTTACATAGATAATAGCCGAAATTTAATTGAGGTTTGTGAAAATGCAAACCCGACATGAAGACACTTTTTGGGGTACATAGGGGGTTAACCTGTTTTTCATTCCTTTGCATCTGATTTGCAAAAAAATTACATAAAACTATGTGTCAAAATTTCACACCTTAGGGGTAATTAAAGGGGAAATTGTAGCAAAAAGTCCGTTTTTTTCAACGAATTTTCCCTTTAATTTTCCCCTACAGGGGTTTAAATTTTGCCAATAGAAGATGTAATTTTTGTGCAAAAAAATTGCAAACGACATGAAAAGACTGGTTAACCCCCGTACACCAAAAGGGCATTTCATGCGGGGGGGTTCTGTCTTTTACAGAACCGGGGTTTCCCGGGGAAATTAATCGAGGATATTTTTCATGTAGAAGGTATAAAAAAATATATTTTTATATATATTTTTCACAATGA